>JBCIKM010246896.1:0-12202 GCA_039654465.1 Melibe viridis | reverse complement strand
TAACAAAAGGCATGAAATAAGGGATGACCACTGTAACCTAAACAAGACAACAAAAACTGGACTCAGGACAGAAAGGAAAAAGTAAGACAAAAAGCTTCGGTATAAAAGAAAAGAAACAGAAATAGAAGAGGTACCAGGGACGCCTCCAAGTTACTCCAACCTCAATTCCCCAGTGGACAGACCATAATGATAGTCGACAGGGAGTTTAAATCTATAAAATATGATTATAATTGACGAATGTTAAAACGAATGAAACAGACAAAAACTAATTTTCTATAAATATATATTTATAACTATTGCTGTATGAAAATGTACCGAATGTATCATAATTATAAGGTATTCAAAGGACAAACATGCTTCAGGGTCTTTAAATAGATAAGATAAGGTAAGATAAGACTCTTTGACTAGGAAATAGTCCCACAAGGCAGCTTCAGTAAAAGTGAATATATTGAAAGGAGTATGTGGCAGAGAGGTATGGTGCTCCAAGCAAAAGGACCAGCGTTTGAGTCCAATGAACGGCGAAAATTCTTATAGTCTCTTTCTGGTTGGATGTCACTCCCTGGTGGTATAGAGGTACAGAAACCTCTCAAATAAAAAAGCGGACGGTTCAAGTCCCATGAAAACAAACAAAAGCTGTTTTTTCTGGCTGGAAGCCACTCCCTGGTCCTAAGTTAGTGGGATAGAGCATCTAGACGGACAATAAACAACGAGGAGGTCCCGTGTGCATGTTAAAGAACCCTTGGCAGTTGGAAATAAAAGAGAATAGGCCGCTGTCCGGGCAAAATTCAAAAGTAATTCCCACAGATTATTTTATCTGTGCTTCTTGCCAAGTATTTGCTATTGGCAGCTTTGCAAGGTGCTCTTACAATAACATACTTACCAACAAGCTGTTGTAAGCACTTAGAGCCTGTTGTTTGGGGTAAAGCCCTATACAGGTGTTATCTATTATTATTATTAAGCTGCCTTGTGGTAAACTGGCTCATTAGTGTTCCTCATCCCTGTGGTAAATCGGCTCATTTGTCTTTCTCAATGAGCAGATCTAACCAAGGCAACAGCAACTATTGTTTGGCTTAAGATTGAGTAATGCTGCTTTGTATTTCTCACAACACCACGCAAGATTAGGCATGGTGGACCGATCATCTGCCTGTCTTCATTTCTTGTGATCCAGAGTTTATCCTAGCTCCTTGGATCTGGGTCCCAACACTGCTAAGGTAGTATGAAGGGATATGGATAACAACACAAAAGGTGTTCCTCATTGAGCAGATAACACCGATGCAACAGCAGCTATTGTTTGGCGTAACATTGAGTGATACCTCATATGTATTACTCATTTTGCCATGCAAGATTAGCCACAGTGGACTGATCATCTCTCTGTCTTCATTTCTTGTGCTCCAGAGGTTTTCCTCGATCCTAGGAGTTGGGTCCTGATACTGCTAAGGTGGTATAAAAGGATATGGATAACAAAACAAAAACATTATCATTATGTTAATATGATCCATACTAGTAATGTAAAAACTACAGTAGGAACACAATGTAATCTATGCCTGGATCGACAAAAGAATAACTGCATCCCACACTCATTTTAATTAATTCACGCAAACAGGATGCTCTTCTCTTACTTCTTCCTGCCCGCCCCCCCACATACAAACTACTCTTTCTCCCTTCCTCTATCTTTCCAACTCTTATCCTTTATCATTTGACTCAAGAGACTAATCAGGTACCAACTCCTGGTCTCTCATCACACCAGAATCCAACGAGTGTTCACCCAATCTCTATAAGACTGGGCAAAATTATGTAATAACATGTTTTTCAAAAGGAACTTACTCGCCAATGACAAAGGCGGCGAATGCGTCGTAGTATTCCACAGTGGGAGAAAGACCTTTTGTCATGTCAGCTATGTTGAGGAGTTCGTTGGGAAGGTCTGCAATGAGACTGGCAAACTCTGTCTTGATTTTTTCCCCCTGTCGATTCAGTAGAGGTAAAATAGGTAATACAGTGAAGCACGCTTACCAAGAACACTCTTATCAAGAACAGATTTCAAGAACCTTTTAAAGAGTGAATACATAGATTCTGACAGATATAAAGAACTACTTTTACAAAGCACTCATTTGGGATGTCCAAAGCTGTTCTTTTTATCAGTGTCCTACGATAATAACTTATCTTATCTATTCAAAGGCCATTTGGATGTGTATCCTTTGAATGCCTTATAATTAAAATACACATTTAGTACATTTTCATTCAACAATAAGCATAACAATATTGTTTGTAGAAGATTAGTTTCTATCCATTCAACATTCGTTACTTTTAATCATATTTTATAGATTTTAACTCTCCGTCAACTAAAAACATCTTAAAGAGATCAACAGAATAAACGTTATTTTGTTTCAAAACAGATGTTATTCCAAGTCTTGACTATGCGATGATTGAGTGAGTTCTGTCTAATTTTGGTTTTACATCTTGATATATTTTTTATATTTGTTCCCCCTGGTGAAAGTTGTTTGTGAAAATGTGAAGCAATTGTTTACATTGATATCAATATGATAATTTTTTTATGATAGAGATCATAAGGTCACATGACCCAATTTCTTGAAACATCAAAGGTTCTGGAACTAAAGAATATGTATTGTGATTTCCAAATTCCAAAGATGTACCTAAAAGAAAAATGAAAAGCTTAAAATTTCTGTTCACTTTTAGCTCTTAAAATTCAGTCTGACAAACAAGCATTCTGTCACGTCTAAGCTTTGGACAGGTTTTCCCCTGCATCTATTTTTAGAAGGGGGCATCTAACGTCTTAAAGCAAAGTACTTCATCAATAAAAGTAAACAAAAATAGCAAAATCAATCATTTTATTTTTTCCACCAACTACAAAATTCATGGCTCAAAATTTAAACTCCAAATTTTGAAAAAAAGGAGGAATCTTAGCGTGACCAAGCTCCATATTCTTTTAAACTTTAACCTTCACTAAGATTTCCACATAGCGGAAACTTTTTATTTTCACGGTATAGGCCTGGAACGTCTAAATAAACAAAGATGACTGATATTTCTTAGAACCGATCATCTCTGTGCTGTCCATGTACAACAATGCTGGGCTGCATACTAATAGTAGAGAAAATAAAAGCTACAATAACGGAAACACAGCTGGGGACGTGACATGGTGGCAGAAATCCGCTATATCGTGGAAATTTGAGATTGAATGAAATTTGAGGAAAGTATTACGGGTATTTATTAGTGCATTTTCCTTAATTCAAAATTGAACATAGACGCATGGTAGGATAGGAATTGAGAGGAGAGGAGATGAGAGGAGAAGAGAGGAGAGGAGAAGAGAGGAGAGGAGAGGAGAATAGAGGAGAGGAGAGGAGAAGAGAAGAGAGGAGAGGAGAAGAGAAGAAAGGAGAGGAGAAGAGAGGAGAGGAGAAGAAAGGAGAGGAGAGGAGAAGAGAGGAGAGGAGAGGAGAGGAGAGGAAAGGAGAGGAGAAGAAAGGAGAGGAGAGGAGAAGAGAGGAGAGGAGGGGAGAAGAGAGGAGAAGAGAGGAGAGGAGAGGAAAGGAGAGGAGAAGAGAGTAGAAGAGAAGAGAAGAGAGGAGAGGAGAAGAGAGGAGAGGAGAAGAGAGGAGAGGAGAGGAGAGAAGAGGAGAGGAGAGGAGAAGAGAGGAGAAGAGAGGAGAAGAGAGGAGAGGAGAGGAGAAGAGAGGAGAGGAGAGGAGAAAAAAGGTGAGGAGACGAGTCTCAAGCAGATGAATAAAGATACGCAAGGTTCAAGCAGTTACTATAGCCCCAGTCTGGAGGTCTTAAAATCTTTTTTAACCACTGTGTTACTAATGTCTCCCAAATTCATCATCAAAGAAGCCAGTGTGTACCTGAATGCCCATCTTTTTGCAGCTGGCCGTGTAAATGCATCGCATCTCTGCACTACTGCAAGCACACTCAGTTTCTTTGCGTGAACAGTCCTGGAAGAGAAAGAGAAAGGATGAAAGCAGGCACGGCATATCAGTCACAAATACAATGCATGCCTCTTTAATGCAACTAGCACATTTGTACAGCGCCTTCTGCACGGGTCTCAAGGTGCTTCCAAACACCAATAAATCCCTGGTAGATGACAAAAATATAACATACTAGCAAATAGTCCCCTTCAACGAACGCGATTAGAAATCCAAATATTTTTTTCTGAAAATAAAAAAGAAAGAAAAAACAGAAAAAAAAAAGAGAGAATGCAGAATCCATTTGAAAATCAGATGTTTTGAATTGTAAAATTCTTGTTGGAGGGAAAATGGTGAAACAGCCATGACTTCACATTACAGTATAGCACTACAATAGTGATACAGGGGGAGGGGGGGGGGGAGGAGAGGGATGCAGATAAAACTTAGCAGCCCCATTTTATTCACGGAAAGATGACAAACAACCTCCCCCCCTCCCCCCTGAAAAAAGAAAACACAGCAAAAACATATAAAATGGGGAAAGAAAAGAAGTTCTGGGGACGCAAGAAGTAAACCCATTTCTCGATAAACACTTACTCAGTCACTCAATCCCTGCAACCCCAACACACTGACCATTTGGCCACAGAGGATTTGACTGGGAAGCTATACAGTACACTTATAATCCCGCGTCATTCGGGCCTGACCTACTTTTCGTTTTCCTTCTATGAATGAATTGACTGAGATAGAAACCGATGTCGCATCACTTTTTTGGTAAAAATATGAAAGGTGCAATTTAATTTCTTAGACGTTTATTCTTGCAGTAGTTTATTTTTTTGTATGGCTAGCTTTCACATCTATTGGTTGCATTGATCTAGTGGATATAGATGTGATGATAGAAGCAGCCTGTTAGTTGTGTGACAACTTTTTTGGGACAATGAGACAACCAGGGGGACTTTCGATGGGTATCATCTCTGATAGGATGAGGTAAGTGTGGGAAAGTGCCTTACCCAAGGGCACAACTCAATGGGATTGCACCTCAATGACAGAAAGTGGAAAGAAAAAATTTTTTTCACGAAAAATCATCATCACCAGCCCCGATTCCCCAATTGAGTTTTCTTGTAGCCTAGCCCCTTTTTTCATCTGGTTTGCAATTTGGCTAATTTTTGTGGCACTTTTTTATTTGTTCACAGCTGAAGAAAAATTAACGGTCAAAATTCTAAAATTTTGCCCAGGAGCCGGGTATTGTTAGGCCAAGGAGGTCAGGGTTCAAAGGGTTAACCCCCGCCTCCTCCTCGTGTAATATTACATTTGTTGATCTTTGGTTATCATTATTGTGGGGGAAAAAAACGGGTACTTCTTGTAGCTTTAGAAGAGTAGGCAGTCAAAAGATCTAACCTTTTGTGTTTGCTGACATTTGTTGATCTGTTTTTTGATGGCAGGCACTTCAAAGTTGACATTCCTGGTGAGGGTCTGTGAGGCTTCCACTGGAGGAAAAGGCAGGAGAAAAGGGTTTTATCAATGAATGGACGGAGAAGCCACCATAATAAGGATTGAAAAAAGGTTTAATCCCCTCCAGTCTAAACAACAGACAGATCTAAAGACATGAGAATGGAAAAATAATCAATGGAAATGTATCAGTTTGGGAAGAGGGGATTCAAGGCAGATTAGACATTCCTTTTACACAAACAGAACAGGCTGAACTACTGGGACTCAAGGCTGAGTCTTTCGGCAGTAACAGAAGTGGTTGGGCTACTGGTTTGGGTGCATAACAAGTGAAAAACACAGGAAGACAACAAAAGATTGAGATCTCCTCTTTCTTCACTCTCACCCACCAATCCCCGTAAACCCCCCCCCCCCCCCCAAAACCCACTGGACTCAGAGAAAAAAAAAATGCATTCTTACATCTTGCAAAACTCATATTTGCAAAAACTGTAAAATCTCAATTTTATACATACTATGTTCATTTTATTTCTTCAAATTTGTGACCCTCCAAAAAAGAAACAACCAACCAAAATAAAAATAAAAACAACCCACCCCCCAAAAAAAAGAAGAAAAAAAAGGCATGTATGGCTTAGAGAACGATTCTCAATTTGTTTGCTCCAACTTACCAAGATAGGTGCCATCCTTTTGATACAACTTCATGATCTCATACCAGTTCTAAAAGAAAGTAAAAGCAGTGCGATGGGCGTCACCCCAATTTAAATACAAAAGATCATATTGATCTCAGTGAGAACATTTATCACCATTGTAAAAAAAAAACATGTTAAGACATATTCAAGACTGAGTGACAATATTCAAAAAGATTCCATACTCTGCTATAATCTGCCACCAAAAAGACGTAGCATGCTTGCACAATATGAAAAAAAACAAAACTTTTTAGTTATTATTACATATGAAATTGGAGACAAAAATACATTTCAACAAAACTCAGACCATTAGTGCCCTTTACAAACCTTTTGTAATGTAAATATTAGATAGGAAATCAAAACATTAACAAAAACTCACTTGCCCTACTCTTGTTTAGCTAATGAGACTATTTCCAGTGATGAGAAAAACAAAAATATGATAAATCAATTTCTTAATAAGGTGAAATATTACGCCAAATTAGGAACTCACAAAACCTTGTAGTCGCCATCTTCTCACCTTCATACTTTGCATGGAGTATTGACCAATCAAATTCGTCTTCCCTGAATCTGTTCCCTTCAACAGCTCAAACAGCTCTCGGATCAGGAAATAGTTGAGATCTAGTAATTAAAGGAGAATTATTCCAAACCATTAGCCTTAGTGTATATACAGATTCTTTTCCTAAAGTAAGTTCAGGTTCAACTTTTCAAAACAAAGCTCGTGATTTAGAAGTCCTATACATTCAACACATATCAATAGAAATGATAGGAAATTCTCTTTGCAATGACACCTGTTTTACCCATCAAAGACACTTGATGCAGGATTTATACACTTTTGAAAGCAACCTACAACTATTGAGCTCTGTAAAATGCCCAAATTAATTCGCCTGATACTGTATCATTACTTTTGTGAATGCAGACAAAAACATTGATGGTTTCACGTACAGCAATTTCCTGATGCACAAAGCGTATGAAAAAAGGAGCTGGCACTGGAAGTAGATGAAAATAAACAGAAAATGGTATAGGCACAGTGCCGAGGTGAGTCAAAGCCATAGAGAGACAGGAAAAAAACAGGAAGTTGTCGGAGGAGGGAATCGAACCCAGGACCTGCCACGGCACAGATTCACTTGGCCACTGCCAGAACAGCGGGCTTACGAACTGAGCCATCTGCCACTCGAAAAATTAGAAAGAAGAATTTAGAGGAAAAGAAATGTGAATTTAAGTCCAATTCTGACGCCTCATTCTTCCTACTCACAAATATTTGAGAAAGAATTCTGATATGTGAAAATCCTAAGAAAGGCCCAGAGAGCGAAAAGAATAAAAAGTAAGTACAAGTGTTTCAATGTCCAGATTTCTGTGTCATTTAAGTTGCAATCAGACAATTTTCAACACAAGTTTTAGTGTCATTAAATAACATTCTTTCTACAGCTACAAGGCTTTATTCATTATCTCCCCTTGTCCCACTGTACCTTCGGTGGCCAGAAGCTCTCGAATCCTGGGGTTAGTGTGATTCTCTTGCCGACTGGCCTCCACAGCTTTCACCATTTTGTCTCTGATCAGGGTGAGGTACGCCTGGCATTGCTGGGTGCAGTGACGGCGGTTCAGCAGCCAGTCTGCATATAAATGACATGGAGACAACAAGGAAGACAAAGATGAAAAGAAGACAAAGATCATGGATTATGCAGTCAGAGCCATTATCTTTCATACAATTATACAGCTTAACAATTTTGTTTTGGCAAAGAAAGATAATTGAACTTTTTTTTTTTTTTAAATATAATAAAATCTCAAGATTCCACTTGCCAATTTTACAAATTATATTCTTTTGAATATTTTCTATCTGATTAACAGCTCTTTATAGAATCTGTCAACGCTGGTAAAATAGAAGTCGAATCACAAGAAACAGAACTTAGAATTTTTTCACCTTTACTTTCTTAATCATTGAGACTATCTACCAACCGAAAGAAGACTTTTCAGTCATTATTCAGTAATCTCCTATGGGGAGAAAAAAAAAAGAAAACAAAAAAGAACGAAAAAAAAAAAAAATTCTAAAAGGCAAAAAAAAAAAAAAGATCGCCAAGAAGAAAAAAAATCTTAACAAAATCCTAGAATTTAACCCATTCATTGCGTTTTCATAAATCTACCACCTACCAAGCAGCTTATTGTAATGAATATCAATAGGCAACGCTTCCAAAGGGTTGTTTTGTGTCATCCTTTCTTGTCTCTGGAAAACTAATAAAAATACTGAAGTGAGAATTAAGAGGGAGAGAAACTATTTAAAGTACATAACACAATAAAATAGCAATATTATGCAACATATGAAAGGATGGGCAAAATTTGGGTCAGTAGTAGATAATAAATGATTCAATTAGATATTTTGGATTTTGTAACCAAGGGAAAGAAAAAAGCTCTGTTTTGAAAGTTTTTTAAACCCCACAAGCAAAGAGGTGACAGCTAAACAGTTTTATTCAAAATGAAATGCTGCCAAAACTGGATTAAAATTGGCTGTAAGAACTTCTTTATGTGTGATGCTGTAACAACTGATAAGAAAGAATTTTACTCTGCCTGTTTTCCAGAGCATCTCTGCAGAAAATAGAGAATACAGCAATTTATTTAACCCCCGAGAGACTTGTGAAATAGGCCTATTTTGGAGAAAGCTACCAAGGTAGCCTAACTTAGTCACACTATCTGGGCCTAGAAGTCTAGATACAAATTCATACGATTCAGAGTGCACGCAAAAACAGTTATATGTCCATAATATCTTTCGAATAGCTAATAATTCTCGCCCTTTCTGTGTACTACTTGTTCTTCTTTATGTGCCAGGTCTGTTCCAGTTATCAACAATCATGGCCTTCCCCATTCCTCTCTGTTGTCAAATGACCTAATGAGTTCACTATTCAATGATTCTTTCTTGGTAACACTTGACCAAGTTCTGAGTACGTTTTAATATTGTGTGTGCATGTGTGTAGAAGGAGGGGGGGAGTGGTGCAGCTGAAAAGCGGGCAAGATGGGGAAGGTGAGTTTTCTGTTTTCATTAAAATACAGGGGAATCTGGAAGAAGTCAACACCTCAGGACCGAGAACAAGTGTTCACTTCAAGCAAGGTTGACTTAATCAATTAATTTGCAAGGATGCAAACCGTTGAATGAACAAAATGTGGTTGGATCACAGTACATTATGGCCCTTGTTGCTTTCATAGTTGTTTTTGTTTTGTTTTCTGCTTTGACTAATTTGCAACTACGTATATTTTGTGTTAAACATAGTTTTTAATTATCTCCTGGACATGGTGAAATTCAGGTGAAAGTACTTTTTGGTTTTTGGTTTTCTGATTCTATTTTTGTTACTGTTTTCTTTTCTTTTGGTCTGTTTAAGAGGGCAAACTAAAACTGGCAGACAAAAAGCATGCGAATTGTCTCACTGAGCTTATGTTACCAGAGATGGTGTGAGCAGTCACCATGGTCATAAAGTACTTGTCATACCATTGCCTATTAACGTATACTTTTAAACAAATGTGTGATGCCGATTGTGATGGGCCGGGTAAGCACTATATTCATTTTACACACATGACATGCCCCAAGGAATAGAATTTAGAATCTACCGTCCAACTATTCGCTGATGATACAAAAGCATACCTTACAACCGCATCAGACACAGACTATGCCCAGCTCTAGAAAGCTCTTGACAAATTGCCTTTATGGAAAACCACTTAGGTGGTCACCATCAGTCCAAAGACTAAGCAAATTGCAAAAATATATACCCAGCATGGGCACACTCTAGCTTCAGTGAAAAGAGCCAAATATCTTGGATAGACTTTCACATCAGATCTTCATTGGAATGATCATGTAAATAACATCTGCAACAAGGCTAATAGAACCATTGGTTTCTTGAAATGAAACCTTAACATCAGCGCCAAAAGTCTAGAGAAAGCCAATAAAACGCAGGATTCTCACCCCTTGTAGAAGATTATACATGCAAGTCATGCTTGGGATTGATGAAGAGAAGCAAGGTACATCACCAACCAGTAAGAAAAATGCTCAGTTGTCGACAACATACTGGGAGGCCTCTCGAAAGAAGAAGAAAAGTTACCTGATTTGCACTCTATATTACCAGTACTTATCTAGTAGCCTACTCCTTTGAGGTTTAGAAAAAAGTTATTCCTCCGATAGATTGTACTTTCCAAAAAATATATAAGCAATATTTCATTCTTACCTTATAATACTTATTACACCTTGACAAACTTCTCAGAAATTAATTTTAATTTCTTCCATATGTCGACATGACAAATTCAGAGTTGTCAAGTATCTTGTTTCGCGTTTCAGATAATGATGGTTATACCGACTTTTTAGAAAAAGAATAAGCTTATCGATTATTATAGTAGTCAGTTTACCTTCGAGATTCATCGGTTACTTTTAACTCATTTGTTTACGTTATGGCCGTCTTACGGATTTGAAATCAATACAACATTAATTGTTCTCCTTATTTTGGAACTATTGAGGTGGGTTAAACCGCAAGGTAAGAGTGTCTGTAGTTTAAATTTTGAAAAAGTTTTGTTTCACACTGTGGAAATTATGGAAGTTTAACCGTCCTAAATTATATCCGTTCTTTTATTCCGTTACTTCAAACCTTGGAGTGTAAGGCCTGGCTTGTCAAAGCATGTTTTTGGAGACGTTTTCATCTTATTCTTTGACGAAAATAGACCAGTTCTTTTTTTTCTTTAACTAAAAGCTTTGATGAAATGCTTTATATCATCAGTTTGTCTCTCTGTAATTCCAAGCAACTGTTTATAGATTTCATTCAATTCCATCTATTTGTGGATTAACAATAATTAATAATTTTATCTTTTTACCTTTCAGATGGAGGATAACACTGTGGATGAAACAACTCTCACTGAAGAGTCTCCAAAGACTACAAAGGTATAACAAAACATCTTATCTCTTGTTTTCTTTTGCCCTTCTGGGATGATGATACATTGTGATAATTGACCTTACCCGGTCCCGGAAGTGTTGCCATGGACTTGTGAATTTTAACCAATCAGAAAATTACTATTCTTACTTCCGGTGAAATCCCCTGAATAGCTTTTCTTGAAGGTTATGCACCGAGTGGGTGTGTCACCACGAAATTATAGAGGTTACATAGTAAAAAGTACACTAAAACAATTGGTCACCATGAGTAAAAGATGCTGTTATGGGATCTGCAACAGCGACTAGCGCTTCCTGAAAGGTTAGCCCGTGGTGTGACCTTCATCCCGTTCCCAAAACCAAAGACCCAAAGCGAAAAATGCCTTCGATACAAACCCCGTTTCTTATAACGTCGGTCTACTATTTGTGAATAAAATAAACTGAAGTCCAGGATTTATGTTCATTTCTATCAATTTCACTCCTGTGCTTGTTCTTGTTGATAAAAGATGTTGAATGTCGATAATTTTTCCATGGGATTTCTTCTTGTTCGTTTGACATAGCTATCTAGATTACCAAGGGGTTTCACGGTCTTCGGTGAATTTATTTTGAAAAAGAAAATGTAGACAAAATAATTGGTAAGGGGAAGGGGTGACCTAAATTAAAATTTGTTAGGTCCGTTTAATTTTTTCCGTCGAATTGTTTGCTCTTGTCCTGTTTTTCTTCAATAGTTTTCACGATTATTTCACGCCGAGTGCAATGGTAATAAGAAGATAAAGTATGAAAGAGTGATGTGAATGAATGTCCGTAGGTCTTTGGACTCGGGTGTGTGTGTGTGTATGTTGGTAAGGAGGGGGGGGGGGGGTGGAGTTCATTTGTTGACTGCCCGTGGTTGTTGGATTAAAGTGCTGGAGCGGTGGTAGATAGGAACACAGTGATACAAATCGGTTTAAGACCTGATGTTAATACTTCAAGGATGAAGAAATTGATTTTTTAAAAATCTACCCCCTTCTCCCCTAATTTTTGTGTGTGTGTGCGTGCGCGCACGCGTACACGTGTGTTTGTATGTGTGTGTGTGTGTGTATAAGTTGTTCTTTTTGCTTGCCTGTTGAATCCATGCTACTAACAGTAGGCTCTCACATTGTCTTTTCTGATTTTTTTTTATGTATCATGACATGTTTGTTGTATCTGCGGGCATAGTCTCTCTCTCTCTCTCTCTCTCTCTCTCTCTCTCTCTCTCTCTCTCTCTCTCTCTCTCTCTCTCTCTCTCTCTC
>JBCIKM010246895.1:0-22195 GCA_039654465.1 Melibe viridis | reverse complement strand
CTGCTTATGACCTGTCTGTTACATCACATTTACTGCTCCTAACCAAACTGCATCTGTTACATCACATTTACTGCTCCTAACCAAACTGCATCTGTTACATCACATTTACTGCTCCTAACCAAACTGCATCTGTTACATCACATTTACTGCTCCCAACCAAACTGCTTATAAACTGTCTGTTACATCACATTTGCTGCTCCCAATCTAACTGCCTATGACCTGTCTGTTGATCAGTCAGTCTTCTTGCCAGTAGAGAGGGCACTTGAAATGGGGGAAGATGAAACAGCATCCAGACAACTGATACAGCAGCTTTCAACAAGGGTATATGAAGAATATATATACCAGTTTCTCTCACTTTCAATTCAACAAGGGTATATACACTAAAACGCCTTCCAAAACCAAATCCTCTCCTATGATGTCCTTTTCTTCAGCACATATTTCCCTTTCTGCAGCTGCGATAAGTAGAGTCGAACTTTTGAATTGTCCCCGCTCTTCTTCACCCAAATCTGTGGACATAACATGGATGAAAAGAAAAAACAGTAATAAATTTACATGGATAGGAACAAAAAACAAAACAAAACCACTCCAAAACAACCATACAGTGGTCACTACATCAAAGCACTGTTTTCAAGGAAACAAATTTTTGTTTCTCTATAAATTCAACCTCATGAGCTCGCCCCAACAAATAAAACAAGTTCTAAGAGCACGATTTGGCATGAAATCAATGTATAATTTATGCAGATTTAAAAAATGTATGTTTTTAATTTTCCCCCAACATAATGAAATTTAAGGAAATGTGTGGGTTTTTTGTTGTTTTTGTTCTTTTTCATTTGTTTTAACAAGAGTGGTAACAGTAACACCATGACTAAACACGCAGCACACAGAGAAATGGGAGGCAAATCGTCTTGCTGAGCTAATACTAACACTACCCGAGAGGGTGTGAGCAGTCCCTGTGGCAGTCACACGGCTAATTTGAGGCTAATTATTATAGTACGTGTGTGATGCCAGGTAGACATGGTTGAAGGGTCGGGTGGGCATTTTATGTGGCAGTGACGAAATGTTCGGCCAGTGAAGCAAAACAAACATGTCAAAATAGTCATAGGCATTGTATTGTTCATGAAGAGGCGGAACCTTGCTTCTTGGACACCAATCTGGCTTAACCGCATTGTTGTGACACATAAAGCTACCAAGGAGTGTTTGAGTCAATAGCCTCACCTTCATTCTGCGTTATGTCAAGAGGTTGAAAATAAAGAGAGGCGAGGGAAACACCTTCTTATTATAAATTTTATTACCCTTTTACTAGGATTTTACCAGCCCATTCTGTCCCAGAGTGTTGACTTCACACGAGTTTCAAGCCCAGGTTGTTGACTTCATCAGAAACTAAAATACTAAGATAAAGATGGAACAAAATGGGACTGCTGGCCATGTGTGACTAAAGCGAGAGTTGATTTGAAGTGAAGTGACTTTATCCCGATTCCACTATAGTTTGTTAGGGACCATATTGATAGTTGGTGATTAAGTTATTTGCATTTTATAATAGAAGTGACTTTGGGAGAAAACAACAAAGAAAGAAAGAAAATGGTGGAGGAGAGCAGGGAGTTAGACAGGGCATACTATCCAGAAGAAACAAGAGGACAGGGGATATAGTAATAGTAGTAGTAGTAGACAAAAAACAGCCAACCTAGAAATTTTCCTAACTTTTCAAATGATTTTGAATTAAAACATGTGTCTGATACAAGTAAAGTCATCTCAACTATGAGGAATGGCTAAAGAGAAATTTGTTCCACTCAGCTCGATCACCTAAAACTAAAAGACACTTTTATGAAGCCCTAGCCCTGCATTCACTAAACTCATCATGTGAAATGCATGGCTAAACCGATCATGCGTCACAGAAAAGACATATTAAACATAATTCTAAGGTTTTTATTTCTCATTTTCGATCATTCTTCACCCGAATCATTCATGTTTTTGTCCAAAATCCGGTTTTGAAAGTTAGGAAATTTTCATGTTTGTCGTGTTGAAGGATACACAGTAAAAGACTCAAAAGACTGTAAGCATCAAAGAAATTGGCGTAGGTACAGTGCTTGAAAAAGAAAAAGCATTGAATAGAAAGAAAGGAAAAAGAAACAAGTAGGCTAGAAATCGCCAGATGGGATTGAACCTGGAGGGTGCCACGACACCTATTGCCTGGCCACTGCCGTGGTGGCAAGCATGACGACTGGCAGACAGCTTCCAAGCTTCCTGTTTTAGTTTCTTCCCTTCCTTTCTGTCCATGGCTTTGTCTCTTCTCAGTCAAGTGCCTAATGCCAACTTCTTTCCGCAACAACAGTCGAGGCAGTTCTAAAATATCTATCCAAAGGGGGCAACAACAGTCGGGGCAGTTCTAAAATATCTATCCAAAGGGGGCAACAACTGTATATAAAAGGGGGCAACAACTAAGAGCTGCGAGAGCCAAGGGTTACCTCCTGGTTTCCAATGTTGGTGATGGTGCCACAGATGCGAGAGCCGCCCTCTTTGCTATCAATCTGGACCATGCAGTTCCGGGGAAACCTGGAGGGTGGAGCACAAATACAAGGTAATGTACCAGCTATCCATATGACTGCCTAATGCACCAGTGGGGGAGTATGGCTGGATGCAAAACACCTTCCACACACATACAGAGACAGACAGAGAGGATGTGTCAGAAATTTGTAAGGAGTTAGAATAAAAAATGAACTAAAAAAGTGAGTCTTATCTTTAAATTGAAATAACACTATGACCCATGTTAGCCAATGCAGTATCATTCAAATGCTTCTGATTGGTATAGTTAATATCAATATCAAGAACAAAATGCAGACAGAGGCAACACTGTCATCTCAGGGGGAAGAAATGAGAAAACTTCATTTGGAGACATAAAACACATGTGTTCATGAAGGATTTACTGTTGATAGCCTTCAAGTGAAAGTGATGCAATGCATTCAAAATGTTGAAATTGTAAAATACTATTTATTTCTCAAATTTGTAAGTGACTGAATGAAGCATTTCATTCCTGGTTTGAACATTAGGAAACTGCAAGTCAAATTCTCATTTTCCTCTAACAACAAGAAATTGCATGTCTTGTGAATGTCTCACCTTGTGCATTCTGGCACAAAATTCCCCCCCCCCCCTGCTTTACATGAAGTCAGTGCAGCTCCCTTTGTGGCATGTCGAAATGTTGTGAGTTTCATAAACTCAATAACTCCTTCATCTTAAATATTCTTCCAGATTGCTCAGTACTGATGACTTATGTAATCAGGATATAGCAGTAAAGAATTACGCCTGATTTCCCGCCATGGATGGCAGTCAGCACACAGAGCATTGAGAGATAAGACGGGAGACACGCGTCTACTCACCATTTCTTGTCATACCACAGTCGACCGTCCTCAATGCGGACGTCAGAGGATGTATCCACCATGGGGCTGTGATTGCCGGAGCCGTGTTTCTTGGCCACCGGTTTGCCGCTGACCTTCATGATCAGACGGAGGTCCGACATGATGTGGTCGTCATCCAGCAAAATATTGACCTGGGGTGACCTGAGTCAAAGATAAATCTTTACAATGCTTGGTGACAAATACGCCCCACTACCAAACTAACACAATTAGAGAGGAAACCCGGTTTAAAAGACAAGAAATACAAGCAGAGCCCGATAATCTTTTCCAACTTTTAAGCATATTCTAGGCACAGCACAATACTAAATTCTTCACTTCAAAAGAATTCCCTTAGCCAGCTTTGAGCTTTCTCAAATCAAACTCCATCATCACCAATAAAAGACAAGGATATCTGGAGAGGGCTTTCTCCGTTTTTCTGGAATTGGCATGGGATCATTGGGTCGTCTGCGAAGCTTCCTGGTCACTGTTGGCTTGACTTCCATGAAATCAGCTGAATGGACACATATAAAAAATGAAATCAGCTGAATGGACATATATAAAAAATGACATCAGCTGAATGGACACATATAAAAAATGAAATCAGCTGAATGGACACATACAAAAAATGAAATCAGCTGAATGGACACATATAAAAAATGACATCAGCCGAATGGACACATACAAAAAATGACATCAGCTGCGTGGACACATATAAAAAATGAAATCAGCTGAATGGACACATATAAAAAATGAAATCAGCTGATGGATACATATAAAAAATGAAATCAGCTGAATGGACACATATAAAAAATGACATCAGCTGAATGGATACATATAAAAAATGAAATCAGCTGAATGGACACATATAAAAAATGACATCAGCTGAATGGACACATATAAAAAAATGAAATCAGCTGAATGGACACATATAAAAAATGACATCAGCTGCGTGGACACATATAAAAAAATGGAATCAGCTGAATGGACACATAAAAAATGGAATCAGCTAAATGGACAGATACAAAAAATGAAATCAGTTGAATGGACACATATAAAAAATGAAACCAGCTGAATGGACACAAATAAAAAAAAATAAATAAATTAATTCAATTTCTTCACGAATGAAAGGATTTTTGACTGATGGATAAAACAAAATGAAAATTAAACAATAAGAAGAAAAGGTTTGCAAACATCGTCCAAAGCTGTCACATCATTTTGTTTATTTTCACGCTGCATAGTTTTCCCTATGACAGAGTATGTTGTGAGTAGGAGATTACACAGTCCGTAATTCTTTACTGTAAACCCCTCCACCTACCCCCTGTAAACCCCTCCACCTACCCCCATTTAAGTCGACAGTCTGCCGCTCCAACTCAATCATGCTGCGTTTCTCCTTTAAGTCGCTGATCAATGTTTCTTTCAAGTCAATCTTCTTCTCCTGTCAAGGAAGGTAAAGAAGACATCAACATGAATATTCGATTAGTAAATCAGGGCTTTGTCCCACAGAAGTGAACACCTGTCAGACTTTGACAAAATAGCCATGAAACAGCCGATGGAATCATGCAATTTACACACAAGTTACATACAAGACACTAAAATTAATAGTGGAGGTCTTTTGTCCGTGGCACAAAAATCATCACATAACTTTACAAAATAGTATTTTCTGCAGGAAAAAAAAAAATTGAAAACGTGTCATGAGTGACAACAGGACAGATTGGAAAGGGTAGAAAAAGACAACCAACCATTGCCAGTTGCCATTCCAATGCTCTACAACTTATCAAAAACATTCACAACTAAGCTGAGACTGAGGCAGGCGATGCACTTTGAAGGCTGTTAGCAACTAAAAAAAAAATGCAATTGCACAAAAGCTTGAAAAACTCTTTGGTCTGTACATTTATTTTTTCAAACAACTCCTCTTGGTCGAGAAGTGTTTTAAAGATTTTCACATATATATATATCTACACAGTCATTTCCAAAAGCAAGTTCAAATTCCTTCTGGTTTTAAAAAGAACAACATACAACTAAATGTCAATCAGGATAATATATCATTTGAATGCCCAGGAGTTTTCCTTTAGATTAAGTATTGGTTTATTACAAAGGCTTTATAGCGTGGCTGTTACGAAGCTACAAAAAAAAAAAGCACTTGAAAATTGTTCGATTGCAACTTGAATACTCGCTTCTCCAAAAGTAAGTTTGGGTTGAGCTTTCTCAAATCATGCTCCCTATTTAGAAGCAGTTTCAAAACGAAGAATATCTATGGAAACTATAAGTAAGGAATCCTCTTTCCAATGATATCCTTTGATTAAAGCAAAGGCTCTTAATACCTTAGTTATAGCCTTTTTAGATTTGACTACAAATAACGAGCTCTGCAAAACGTGCAAATTTGTTCCCTTGGTATCGTGTCTTTCCCTTTGTTAAGTTGGATTTAAATGATTATTTTGAGCATGTCAATGTCCTGCTGTACAAAGCAGTCGTTTTTCAAAACTTCATTGGAAGAAATATCATTGCACCTCTCAACTGGCCTGCAGCGAGTCCAAATGAAACGACGGTTGAAGGCTGCTGCTTTATTTTTCACTCTCACAACAAAATTGAGAAAAGACTCCAGTAGATTTTATATCTGATTTAACATCACCGATGCAATAAAAACCTGTCAGCACAAAGGAAGTCACAGAGAGCCTACACTACATCAAATACTGACAATGCTGTGCAACAAATACAAAGTTATCGCAAGTGTTTCAACCTTAGATTTGTGTGTAATTCTAGTTGCAATCCGGCTGTTTACAAGCACTTTTTTGTTACTGTGTAATTGTTACGGTATAATGACCTTACTAATAATCTAGTAACTAGCACTCATTCAAACAGAAAATTCCTAGGCTTTCAAATGATATAAACGAGTTGGCGTTGAGTCTTAATTTTTTCTGATAAAATTGACAGAACGAACCAGAACCTACTTTAACAAATGACGGCATATCATACACACACGCACAGCCATTCCCAAAAGTAAGTTCTAGCTACTTTTGCCCATAAAAAAACAAAAACAACAACTTAATGCCAATCACGATATCTTATTTGAAAGCCAAAAAAATTATTTTTCTTTTAAATGAGTATTGGTCTATCGTCTATTACTAAGGCCCTTATATAGTGTGACCGTTACAAAGTAACAACAACAAAAAGAAAAAACACTTAAAAATTGTCACATTGATAACACATAAAACTGACATTGAAACACTTGCACTCAGGTTTGGTACCTAATGTAGGCTCCCTGGGCCTTTCTTGGCTTTATCGCATCCATGGTGTGAAATTAAGACGTGAAATCTACCAGGATCTCTTCTCAAATTTTTGTGAGGATGAAGAAAACAGCGGCATGGCTGTAAATCGATACACACATTCCTGCAACTCCCATGTCCTCAGACTCCACAAATCCAGACTTGTTGCCAGCCAGGAGAGGGCAGCCATGTTATTCTCATCAATGAAGTTTAAAGTAATTCCTGCTGTCTGCAGCAAGACACCGCTATGTGTGGAATAATCAACTTTATTTCTCTCTGCACTAACAAAACAAACGACTCAGAACCGGACAAATGAATTTGCGCACTTTGCAGAGCTCAATATTTGTAGGTCCATTTAAAAAGTGCACAAATCATGCATCAAGTGATTTTAATGAATAAAAAGAGTATCATTGGAAAGAGGATTTTCTATTGTTTCATTGATATGATATGAGTTGTTTGTAAAGCTTCTAAATTGCGAGCTTTGTTCATATACATTGAACCTACGCTTACTTTTGGAAAAGCCTGTAAATAAAAAAATGGACACCCTTCCTGTCTCTCTACCCAACAGAACTTAAATAGTTTTTGTCAACTTGTGCCTAGTTGAAAATATACAGAGTAAAACTTAGAGAGGACTGAAGTTTGTGTCTTCGATGAACATGTAAACATTGCCAGCACTGTGCAATAGAAATATTAAAAACTTGATAATACAGACATCTATGCTGATGAGTCTGTAGATCGTTTAATATTGGGCTTTGATTGTTTTTTTGAAGTGATAATTATTGTTTGAGAAAAAGTTGGCAGAACAGTAAATGCTAAATCTGACATTGATTTTTTAAGACAGTCAGTTGACAGCTTGCAAATGATAAGAAAATTTAAATCAACATTTAATCTGAGGGTGTGAAATCTGACCATCAACCGATGTCTCAGTCCTGAAATGTATTAAAGCTCTTTTCAACAGACAAGAAAAAGCATTCTTTAAAAAGGACCCTCCCCCCTTTGATACACTTACCATACATCCAAGATCAAAGCGTTAGCTTATACTTAAACACAAAGACAAGAACAACTTTAACATTGAAACAACGGTTTAGACGACAAACTTGTTGACGTGCACTTGACAGCATGCTTGCTTTTTAGCTATTTTTAGACTCATCAAAAGATGGGAAACTTCATTAGCAACAAAATGACACCAAGCTAATCACAACACACAGTCTGACAACAGCCACATGCAATGAGCAAAGCGCGTCCCGTGTTAGGTGGGGACAGCCTGGGACAGGACAGTTAGATCAACAAAAGGGCAACAGCAATGTTAGGACACACACAGAGCACAACAAACGAGTCCATCCAGCTGACCGACTCGACCAGAAGAAACAGTTTGGCTACCTGGAAGTGAGTGATTAACCTGTCCTTGAGAGCCCTGCTTTTCTCCTGAAATAACCCAAGGACTCAAGTGTTACTAAAAGTAAGGCTAAAACACACACAGGCTGTGGTAGAAAACAAATACACAAAATTCAAATCAGGTTGACTATTCAACGACAACAAATGATGAATGTATAAAGTGAAAGCATTCCTTCAAGTTTTCTTGTTTGTTTGTTTGTTTTTTTTAAATGGTAGAGGATTGCAAATTCCCCCTCTTCACTGGAAATGCATCACGAAAGTCTGTGCCAAGAATAGATTACCATGGCAGTTAATCAATTTTCAAGCATATGCAAGGCACTGGCAGCAGTTATTGATTATTACAGAAGATAAAAAAACTTGTTTTAGTCTCTTGTTAAGGTTAGACAGATGAAATATAAATTTCAAAATGGCTGTCAAATCAGTGCAGACTGTCAATAACACAAACTCATCAAATCTTTTCAAATGGGAAGCTGTTATTTCAAGAAACAAGCAAAAGATAAAAGGGAAAACTTAGTTACATCATTACAACATTATACAAGGAAACCTTTTTCTTTCTTATCATACGCAAGTTTATATTGAAACTTGTACTGCAGACAGAATTTAAAAATATTATAAAGGCCTGTGACAGAGATTTTGATGATGTGCCTGTACAACGATTTATTAATTGATTGATTTGGGATTACTCAAATTCCCTGTGTCTCGCCCTCCCATTACTTTTGAGGGAATTTGAAGCAAGGACCACAAGAAACCAACAACCAAAAGCTTATCAAGTTGAATGACTTTCTGGTCTTTTTTGCTGTTACACAACAAAACTACATTGCCTTAAGTCGGTCATGCCAAACAGATCAAAAAAAAAAAAAAAAAAAAGACTTAAGGAGTGGGTAGAAGCCACAAAGAGCACCACGTAACCACCACTCGCACACACATACACCTATGGCACTTTGTGTCTAAAACTCTACAATCAGCACAGGACTTGGTATATGGCGCTACGACAGACATAACAGACAGAAAAACTTCTCAAACAAAACAAAAACAACCTAAAGAGCATGTACTTTAAATCAACCCAGGCAGCTCTTTGAAAAAAAAAAAAGGTGAGTCAGATACGGTCAAACAGACTCTTGTGCATGATTTACAGACTTAATTTAACTTTTGGCTATTTTTAATTACCTTTTTTTTATTTATTTATTTTTTTGTTCCAATAATTGATGCCTTAAATTACTATTGTAAGAATAAGAATGTGTGCTTTTGTATTAATTCATTGTGAATGTTTTGCTCAGGTCAACCATCAAAAGTATCCAATCAACAAATTGGTTAACGCATGATTTTTTAAATTTATTTATCAATTTGACTTTCTTCAATATCACATTTCGTAGGTTACTCTAAATTTCTTTCCTGACTAAAGAATATTTTTTTTTTTGCATGAAGAAATAGGTGAAATTTAGTCTGTTATGATGAGACATACTGAAACAATCATTTCAAATCAAGACTTTAAAAGTGCAAATGTATGTGCCTGTTCATGAATCTCATTCACTGTTGGAAAACAATTTTGATTTCACACACTTGACTCTCATTTGACACACTACACTCAAGTCACATATTACAGTTTCACACACTACACTCTATACAACCAGAAAAAGTCTGTATAAAAGGAACATGAGAAGGTTAGTGGCGGGTGGGCGTGCTCTAATAAAATGTCCATAACGAAAAAATTTACAATTTAGAGGAAGGAAAAAAATACACCCTAGCAATTTTAACATTTCAACTTTTGCTTAGTAAGAAAACCTGTCATGGTTTTTTTTTTTTAAATAAAAGACTAAATTGAAATCTTCAGACAATAAGAAAAGTATTGAATGCACTAGTTCAAAAAGCATGTGAAGTCTTCGGTGGAGTGCTATGACATTTTACAAAAAAAGGTGAATTTCATTATTACAATAATGTTTTTGAGTGGAATCCTCTGCTCTGACAAACTCACCTCAAACTCCTTTTGGGCATTTTCACAATCAATATGGTAGTTTCTCTCTGCCTTCTCTATCTGAAAACAAAAGACAGAAGAATCAGTTTTCTGATGCTCAGAGATGCCAACTTCGACTCTTTCATCGATACCATTCTTCCTCCCAGACACCCTTCTCCATCTCCCACCACTCCTGCTTCCTCCCTCCAACTACATTTTACTAGAAGCGGCAGACAAAAAACAACAATGCACACAATTTTAATGCTGCAATTGTTAAAAAAAATAACATAAAAGATACGAGAAAGAAATCTACCCACAATATACCCTGTCAAGATGATTCGGATTTCTAGAAAATGCCATTAGAATGGTTGACAACCAACAGCAACTTTGTAATGATCATTTTTATCTGCTTTCATATCTGTTGACAAAAGGATTTGGCCTGAAACGTCAAGTGTGTTGTGTGTCATTCTTTTCTTCATTGACTTTTCTTTTGGTGCTCTCTGTATTTTAATGATAGAACTGCAATTGTTTTGTCTTTAAACAGAAAATATGATAAGACTCGCGTTCAGCAGCGGTATTTATCAGTCCTCAATTAAATGTGGTGTGATTTAACTACAAAATGCACCCCTCCCCTCCCCTCTCCATGCTCCTACTTCCCTCTTTCTCAGATTACAGATGATGAAGAAATCTAAAGATGAAATAGCTACAGTTTCACCTTCGAAGTGCAAAAAACACCGGTACTAGACAGAAAAACAAGCAACATTGAAAAGTAATGTGATTTAAGGGCAAAATGCAGATCTTTGACGCACACGCACATGCTAAAAAAATGAAGGTCTCGAACCACACCATGACTTGTCCAGGGTTATGAGGAACCTGTATGTCGAATATGGTCTGGATCCATGGTACATTTCGAAATGCATAGCACACAGACAGAGACAAAAACATACAGAATCTCGCTTTTAGTTACTAGATCGTCAAAAAGACCATAGACAATTATCAGATGATAAAGAATTTCAACCATTTTGACAATAATCATAATATTAGATTTTCAAGCTCTCTTTCAATGTTTTTTTGTTTCTTTGTTTTGGGGGTGGGGTGGGGTGGGGCGGGGTGAGGGTTTAACTATTGTTGTTTCTTAAATTTTTGTAGTAAGAGATACAATTATGTTGAACAGAGGCATGACCTCAGATCCTGCACCACTGGTGCAATAGAATGGGCCCAGTGCTGGTGTGACAAACTATCACCATGAGTGCTTTCTAAAGGCTATGCAAATAAAATTTAGAGCACCTTTAGAGACAAATAAAGCTTTTGTCTCAGAAATAAAAAGAAAATAAAGGGATAACAAAGCTTACATCCACTTTTTTACAAATTTCATTTTGACGCAGGCGTTCCCGGTAATTCAACTCAATTTTCTTGGTCCGCTTCAGAAACTCCTGCAGGGTTCCTTGTTCAAGCATGACAATGTGTTGTTTGATCTGGGCTAATTTATCTTGGTACATCCTGGAAAATACATAAAAAGACAAGTTGGACAAATTAGTAGAGTTTGGCCCTCTACAAGTTGTTTATTGATCAAAAGAGGTCATCAAGTTGCAGAAACTCACACTTTCTCTTCAGTGGAAATAAGAGGTGCTCTTTCTAACAGTTGCTTTCTACTACATGTCATAGTGCATCCAGAAATTTGATCTTTGCCAAGGTAAAAATAACTCTTTAAAAAGAGTATGACGAAAAGGCCACTCTCTAACTTAGTTGTATTTCATCCAAATAAAAATAATCGTTCTCATAAACGATCGCACAATCCTTGATAATAATACAACTTTCAGGCTGAACAAAGATAGACCATCGTAAACAAAATAGGTAAAGGATTCACGGAATAACTACTTGAACAAAAGTACCTAACTAAAGATTGGAATTGACTACTATTTAGATAATGGTATTCACAAAAAGGTAGCATCTCTGGAACTCGAGTAGGTAGCCCATGTTGCGATACGATACTTCAATCATCGGACTCGACCCGCTACATCTTGACCGTGGGTATTTTTATAATACATGTGCTTCCGATCATACTCTCTCATTGAAATCTTTTGAGAAAATAATAAAACTAGGCCAAAATAAAGTATGCATTACACAAATTAAAGGGATAACTCAATTTTCAATAACTAATGAACAAGCGTTTCAACATAAAGCACACATGTTCTGAGGGAACGTTTGTGAGCGAGTTGAGGGACTGTTACTAAAAAAAAAAGCTACGTCTCTGATAGTTTTGACAATGTATGATATATCCTATTCACATGACAAACGTAAAATTGACTTCAGAAATTTTATTTGGAAAATTTGTTGTGGGAATACTTACAATGATTAAAAAGACAGGCAACTCTACCTGTACAACAATTTGGTGGCTTTGTGGTGTTTCAGGGTATAAAAAGTAGACACCAGAGTGCGTTTACACGGAACAGGAATGTTTCTTCATGAGGTTCAATATAAAGACTTTGTTAATAATAATAAAAAAAATTGAAATTAAAAAATACAAAAAATCTGCATCTGTATATTCTATAACCAAAATAAACTGGAAATGAAAAAAAAAAAGGAAATCAGAATTATTCTGAAAGATTTACATCCCTGATAGACTTAAAATTTTCTATGCTGTTCTAAGAGCCAAATATAATCAATTAGCAGATTATACCTGCATTACACTGAAGTGTTGAGATAAAGTCATCTTAATTAAGTCTTGTTTGCTACGATGAGAATTATTATTATTATTGAATGTACGTTGTGATGAATGTTTACCTTCAATAAAAAAGGGATGTTTACTTCCGTCTGATATATACCCCTTGGCAGGCAACCAACCCATCCATCTTGACTTATTTTATTTATCTTTACATCTTAATCCATCAGCCTTATTACAACACTTAACATGAAGCACAGAATAAATATTTTATAAGAAACTCCATAATGAAATCCTTTTAGTGTGAGGCCTCACTGTAAATTATAAAATTGAGGAAATGAAGGAATGCATTTCATTTATTTTCTCAAAGGACTTACTGTTCTTTAATTTCTGTGCGCTGACTTCCATTACTTGCTATAACATGTTTGTGGGATTTGGGATTTTTTTCCTCTGTTTCACTTGCATCTGCTGTATCTGAAAACCATAATATGGAAACAATTTTAAACACATACACTGGAATGTTCAACAAGCTAGAAGACAAAATGGAACATTAATTAGTAGATTATCTGCCAATCTGGAATGAGAATATTCCATGACTCACACATTATTCTCAACCAGTTTTAGCACATAATAGATAGAGATATAGAGAATCAAGGTAGCTGCTTTAATGAATTGTATAAGAAATAAGTGAGATTCAGATTGAGGTATTCATAGTGGGTGAATGTTGGTAAAAACCAGTGAAGTAGATATATAGGCAGGTAACTGCTGCTGATTAAACAATAAGGACTGGATGAGAATAAGAATAGGACTTCCTTACTTAAATATTCTTATGCAATTGATCTTTCAAAATAAATCGATCTTTATCATTAATCAATGTTACTTAATAGTAACCCTAGTTATTCTCACACTGAAAGTCCAGCTAGCCCAAGTTATGATCAGTATTATTATAATGTTTATCTAGCGACTCGACAGTCATTCAGTCCTCGTCTACCTTCATCAGAAACAGTTCCATCGTGGTCTCTTTCGTCCAAATCAGAACTCTCAGATCCATCGTAACCATGTATATGGTTTGGTGACTGCATATTGATGAGAAAACTTTCAAATTAAAGATAAGTTCAATTGAGAAAAGAAAACAACATTTAATGCAGTGGGACCCCAGCTCAAGGCTGTTTCAGTTTTCTTAAATCTCAAGCGTCAGACCAAGTAAACTTTCAACCGGAAAAAATCTAAAATCATAAATATTTTTGTTAGATTAAGAAACGAAATCCATGAAACAGTCATGAGAATTTTGAAAATTTTTGAAAATAAACGGGAAAATATTGAAAGAGTGAAATATTGTAGAATCTATGTAATTACTTTGAAAATGACATTATTTGACATAAAAATGAAGAATCATATGTGCAGTGCTCACAGAAATTATAAGCAAGGCTGAGCAGCAGTTTTGTTTCGGTGACTCAGTTTCTAAGGTTTTCTATTTTTAAATAACGGGCATAGCAGACGGCAAACAATTAGTTTATCCCCAAAAGCGCTAAACACTCCGATGGCTTCTTCTCCAGACAATTCTAAAACCTTTATAACACTCAAACGTAAACTTTCTCCCATATTATCACCACAAAAGGCAAATTATGATCAAAATTCTTTTTCTGTTGAAGCATCTGAAACTCACAAACAATGCGGCAACGGTGCTACTCGGACGGGACCATCTTATGACCCAGAGGGAATTGGAAGTCCACCAAAGAAAAGGGTATTCGTGACTGTTGATGCCGATGGTAACCAGGTTCAAGTTGAACTCCCCAGTCGAGCTATTACTGACAGTGTCAATACTGATGACACAAGTTCATATATTGTCAATGCAGAGGATATAAATCTGGACCTGTCATCTTATTCATATTCGGTTGTAGTGGATGGGATTGTGGAGCACGTCGATTTGAACAACTGCCAATGCACTGAGGAGATTGTCAAAGACGACTTGAAATCAGTTGACGAAGAGAGTGAGAGTGGGGATGAGCATAGTGGAGGGGATAGATCAGCTCTGTATTTGGGATCAGAGCCAGAGGATGCTGATCCTATGTTCAAGTCACAGTACAGAATGAGCAAATTTGTTGCATCTGTAAGTTTGAATGGGTGAGCTGTTTTGAAGAAGTCTGATATTACAATAATTATTAATTTTTAAGCAAAAATCCTATTTATTGTGAAGAGTAAAACTTTATTTATAATTTATACTGACATATTCGGATATTGCAAAATCACCACCAGTCTCATATTAGTCTGTACTGCAAGACCTCCCCATCACTTTCACTTTCCTACATTTGACTTGTCACCCGTGTAGGTTATCCCGAGCTTTCTTTTTTGTTGTGCATGGCCTCACCCTTAATTATTTCATGCTGTATGGACCATTTGCCTTTCATCTCAAGTTGTCCCATATAGGTTTTGAAACAAAAAATTGTATCAGTGTCTCAGTAAGAACAAAAACTCATCATTGTGCACTGTGCAAGAATCAACAGATTAGATAATTTCCTTCAGGTATCCTACCACCCTCCCTTGTAGGCTCTATCTATGTTTCTTGACTTTAACTCTGTGGCTGTGCATTTGCCGTCATGTGATCAGAAATTACTGACTGCTCACTGCAGCGCTATCAATGTGTAGCATTTTTGTCTTTTCTCTGCTGATTTGCAACCCTACATTTTCTGTTGTCTGTGCTAGAGATGTGATCTTGTCTTGCATATCCTGTCGCTTGTGTTACAGCAGAGCCAGATCACCTGCTAAATCCAAATCCTCTAGTTTGGAAAAGAGGGTCCACTGGATGCCTTACTTTGAAGTTGTGTAAGCTGTTTGGGTTACCCAATCCAATAATACAAGAGTGGAGAAAGCACGCAGCCCTGTCAGACACCAGAGGGGTGATTCTGAATTCTTCTCAAAGTCTCCCATTGTGAATGACGTGGCAGGAGAAGTTGTTATAGAGTCATCTGATAAATCTCTTGAATGCCGTAATATAGAAGGATACTTCAGATTGCTTGTTGTCTGTCCACACAATCAAAGGCCTTCTGAAAGTCCACAAAACAAACATAGAGAGGAGCCCGCTATTGGGTAGACTGCTCCAACATAAAAGTGGACAGGAAGCCCCAGTTCTGATCAACAAAGTCAGCCAAACAGCGGTTACTGAGGAGAATATTCAAGCAAGAATAAAGAAGGCAAAACATACCTTTGCCATTCTAAGACCGATCTGGACCTCCAAAAATATCTCCACCAATACCAAACTGAGAATATTCAGCTCTTATGTGAAATCAGTGTTGTTGAACGGGGTTGAAACACGGACGGTGACTACCACTGCCTTGAAGAAGATCCAAACTTTCATCAACAAGTGTCTTCGACAGATTCTTTGCCTTAAATGGTATGACAATGTGTCAAATTCAGGCTTGTGGACAAGAGCTAATCAGATCCCAATAAATGAACAAGTCAAGAAGAGAAAATGGCAGCCGCAATGGATCAGCCATACTTGGCAGAAGGGAAACTTCAACACCACTAGGCAAGACCTTGACTAGAACCCTCAAGGGAGAAGGAAGATAGGACACCCCAAGCAGACCTAGAAAAGACAGAAATCGGGAGTTATAAAACTCTGACTAGAACCAACGATTCCTTTCGATATAGAATGAGGTCAATGTCATAGCGTGTGACTTCTTTTGTGAAATCTCATTGGTTAAAGCATCAAAATAGACATATGCTTTGTCAAGGAATGTGTAGTGTGTTATTTTCAGGTGTAAACAAGCTTGCAGCCTAGGTCTTCCTTGCTCTCCCCGTGAGTAGGTGAATAGACCACGCACTACTCTCTCAGTTAAAAGTTGTTTTGTTTTGTTTTTTACCACGGGAGTGGGGAACTAACTTCTCCCACAGTACTGGGGTTAAGAATGAACTGTCATCTTACTTTTCAGCTCTCTCTTTCACAAACATAAATGCAACATATTTTTGTTCTATTTGCTCATTCTTGATTTTGCTTCAAATGCTTCATTCTTTCTTTGCCTTTTATTGTCAGATATGTTTTCATCTTCAGACGTGAGAGAGATTCTCATTATTAAATTATCTCTCCTGGAAAAGTTAATCTACTTTCTGATTATAATTGATTATTGTTTATCAGATTCATCATATTAAATATTACTTTCCCTCTAGACTCCTTAACCTCATGGTAAACAAACAAATTTCTGTGATAAGTGAGTTTATGCGGCAATCGGTCATAGCTTTTCTGTGAGAATTTTACGGTCTGGTCATTTCATTATTGATAGACATGTAATTTATCTGCACTCTTTAGGCTTTCTAAATGTGTCACGTAAATCAAATTATTTTGGTGTCAACAGGAACTAATGGACAAGATTGGAGGCCACCCAAAGATGATTGGACGTACGCAAACTTTGGAACAGAAGGTTCTTGCCTCCCTCTTCTTACTGGGCAATAAGACCAGCTACATTGTTGCTTCGGAAAAATTTCACATCTCTAGGGGATCACTGTATCTGACACTGAAAAACTTTTGCCAGGTATGTGCCTTACTCACTGCATAATAAATGTAAATGTTCATAATTTCCACATGTGAATATAAGGTTTAGATTTTGGAGCATTCAAATTCACTACAATTATAATTCTCTCTCTTATTGAGAACTTTTTTGCTTTGACATTATTCTTTCTTTTTTTTCTTTTTTTGTGGATGTTGGGGTTCCCACTCAGTCTGGGAGTCGGGAAATGTGGGGAATGTCCTAAATATGATCCTGATCAGGAAAAAACAGTCTCGATTTTGGTGATTGTGATTGGGAAAATCGATCGGCAGTTCAGAGATGCCAGTGAAAATGAAAAAAAATAAATAAAAGAAATAAAAAAAAAAAGATCATTTTCCTTATAATTTTGGTCACAGAGAGTAACAGCCAGTTCGGTTACATTGAGAGCTACACAACAACCTCCGTATGTTATTTTATGAGGTGCATGAACTTTTCTGTACTGAATGTTAAGATTAGTTCTCATTGTTACCATTTAGCTTCTTTTGCTTTGACACTGAAAATAACAGTAGGTCTTGTTTACTGTGTAAGACAGATACGTTATGCTCGACCTGATGATCAGAGTGCATTGTAAATACTCAACACAGATGTTAAACTTTCTTTTTATTTTCCCAGCCTTAAATTTATGACAATGATTGAAATATGACAAGCAGAGTCGTCAATATGAAAGAGTAGTAAAGTTCGTTCAGTGCGTCTTTTCTCAGAATTGCCGAGCAATGCAATGACATCAGGGTGTTTTTGTGCATGTGTATCTATTTTATATATATATATAAAGTCATTACTGCCATTTGTTCTAAACTAATTGCTTCTTACTTCTCGTTTTACCAATTTCTTGTATATCCTCTTTTAAAATTACCAGTAAGATACCCACTTCTTCATCAATTTTAGATGATAATTTGACAGATAAGACTCTTCTGAGCCAAATAATAACCAAAGCTCTCATCAAGACTGTTGTTACCTTGCTGCTGATAAAATGTAAAATAAATGTAATTAGTGCATTTGTATAGTGCCTTTTGCCAAGGCCTCAAGGCGCTTCATAATGCCATTACATCCGTGGCAGACACCAAAAATGTAACATATTCATGACAATACTAGCCACCTGTTAAAATTATTTGGAAAGAGTGACAACATTGTATACAAACAGGGATCTCCGAGCTGTACATCCATCTTTAGTAAGAAGCCCCAGCAGAGGTCACAACGGTGGTAAAGCCAATGGCCAGATATGCAGGGTATATTTTTTAAAATTATGTTCTAACTTTAAATTTTAATAACTTAAAATCAAGAACAGGTTGCTGAAAAATTCTTTTTGCAAGGTAACAGGAATTTATTGGAATTTTGATAGGCATTGATAACAGTATCAAGATTTTACTAACGGCAGTTACAAAATTATGAATTGCTTGACTGTGGTGTTTTTGGCTCATGATGCACAAATGAACAGAAAAATGTCCATAGTCAACATGAATAGGCTTATGATATATAAAATTGCTTGAATTATAACTGAATCAGAGCTCAACATGCTAGCCTCAGTTTTTTACCAGCATCTGCAGTCATGATCTCAGCTCTCGACGTTTTTTAGCATTTGTGCTAATCCTGACTTGAAGGCAATGTTCCCACAGCTTTGCCATCAAGGGGGTATTTGATAACCGTAGACGTTATTAGAGATGAAATATTTGATAGTAGACACCGTTGTATCATAATCATTCCTGTGGTATTCTTAGTTGCCTGTTATCTTGCCTGCTACTTTCCTTGACTATCTGATTTCTTGCCTGTTATAGCTTTAGTTTCCTGCTATTTGTAGGCCTATCGCTTATTTTGTTGCCGATGTTTCAGATGGATCGTAATATTGTTGTTGGGGGTATTTCGTGCTCTCGACTATGTGTCTAACTGAAAGATGTGGAAAGGGCATAGGTTGGATTCTTAATGGGGCCACAGAACTCCCATGAATGCCACAGTGTCTAGTCATTGAGATGAGGACACACACACACACACACACACACACACACACACTCACTCACTCACACACACACACACACACACACACACACACATACGCATGCACTCACACACACACACACACGCATGCACGCACGCGCACACACTCACACACACGCACACACCCTTAGACATTTCACAGTGGATTTTAAGTGGGATGACCCCCACCCTCACCTGTATGTGCCAGTATCTACATTGCCTTATCTGTCTTTCCTTGCTCTCCCTGAGTGATTTGTTACATAGCCTACTTGAATCATTCCAATGCACAGTGACCGGACACGTTTCTTTATTTAGTTCAGAATAAAACGATGATAGTGATGGCATGATTCCATTGAATGAGTATACATCACCGGCAAAAATCTCTTGATATTCCAGAGGTTCTGATTTTGAGTTTTGTTATTTCAGTAATAAAATGTTGAACTTAAAGAGGAAAAAAAAATTGGGGAATTTTATATCTCTTGTTACTCCCGAGTTCTTGTTATTCCTGTTGTCGTTAAAAAGGATGTTTCTCAGTAATCAAAGATCTACTGGTTTTTGGAATTGTATTTTTTGTTGCTTCTTTGAATACTTTGATAACATCTTATTGAAATCAAGTTGGAGTTTAACTCAAGAAGCAGCTGGACTGGTAATAATTGTGCATTGAGGCATAACTGATGTTAGTTTTGTTGTAACACTCATTTCAGCAAATGCAAGCCAAACTGTGGATTTCCCAGTACAAAACAAACCTCATCAACAAAACAATTAATTTGGTAACCTGAATTTTTTTATTTTCCTTTCAGGTCTTGACTGAGATGCGCACTGAGTATATCAAGTGGCCAACTGATCAGATGGGATTAAGGAAGATTGCCCATGAATTTGAAGCAGAAACAGGCTTGCCCGGTGTTATTGGTGCTGTTGACGGCATACATTTTCCCATCAAACAAAAGTCTCGCCTGGGTCATGCATACCGTAACAGCGAGGGATTTCTTAGCATTCACATGCAGGCAGTGTGTGATGCTAATTTCTCCTTTCTGGATGTTCACTGTGGTAATCCAGGGTCTGTAGATGATGAAACAGTTTACAGGTCCTGTGATCTTCGTGATAAACTTCTTCATGACCCTCTTCCAGCCGACTTGCATCTGATTGGAGATGCAGGCTACCCATTGGAGCCCTTTATGCTGACACCATACCCTGGAGACATTCGTCGATTGAGTATCCAGCAACGCATTTTCAATGAGAGGCATCACACGGCACTGTTGGCTGTGAAAGTCTCCTTACAGATGTTACAGGGGCGGTTCCAGAGGCTGAAGTTCCTAGACATGGAGCGAGAGTCTGACATTCCAGTCACCATCGTAGCCTGCTGTGTCCTCCACTGCTTCCTGCTGCAGGAGGAGAGTGAGGATGATGGGGATGAGGACTTCATTAATTACACTGAGGTAGAAACTGATCCTGATATCAACAAATCTGAAAAAGAACTGAGGGCTCTCAGCAATCATTATCAACCAGAAGCAGCCAGCAAGAGAGATGTCTTAGCAAATTTGATTTCACCTGTGCAGTCTATATGATCAAAATCTTTAGCATCAACTAATCATTTATCTTGAAATCAAAAGTCATTTTTTATTTTTTTGTGTGTGTAAAAATCATTCATTGTGTCCTGCAAATTGATATGGAATGAAAAGGATTCATAACGAAAGAAAAGCATGGATTTTATGTACCTTTATTGAGAATTTCTAACACGATTCTTAATTTGACTTTTAAACAATTTTTTCTGTTTGAAAATTCCATTGAGCTTGTTTAAGTGCCAGAAATTGAAAGTTGGTTCTTGCGTTTTTCATAATTGCATATTTTACCCTCAGGGAAGAAGCTGGTTTGACAAAACTGGAGCATAGATTTCACAAGATTGCTTTGTTTTGAATTGATAGTGGGTTTTCATCTGTGTAGTTAAGAGATTTTTTCTTTAATCTTAACATTTCTCACAGAAAATGTTTTGATCTATCTAATCTAGTGGTGATTTTCAATATCAAGGCTTGTTTATTGTCTGTTAAATCAGTTTCATTGACCTAGAATATTTTTTTCCCATACTGTTCATTTCAAAAGTTATATGAATATTGATTCTAAAACAAAGGTATGGAATGTGCCTTTTGAATATATTATATTTTAAGAAATAAAAACATGAAACATTTTTTACAGCTCTTGAGCACTTTCAACTCCTGATTCTTTCCCTCTTTTCTACCTACACTGTCATCATCATCATCATTATCATCATCATCGTCATCATCAGTAGCAGCAGCAGCGGTAGCGTATAATTATCACCATCATCATCATGATCATCATCAACAATTATCATCATCATCAATCATGATCATCACCATCATCATTATCATCATCATCATCATCACCGCCATCATCATCATCACGATCATCATCATCATCTTCATCACCGTCATCATCATCACGATCATCATCATCATCATCATCATCATCACCATGATCATCATCCTCATTTTCATTTGTGGCGTTTGTTGGGTTCAGACTCATTGAGTCCAAGTAAGTTGGAGTTCAGGGGGCCACAAAAGGCTCCCATAATTGATTAGGGGCACTCATTAAAAAATCTGACTTGCACTCAGAACCCTTTCACAATTCTCTTTTAAAAAATCGGATTGAACTTTTGCCTTGGTTTTGGCGAGAATACTAAAGAGCATTTTGAGTGCACGTCCACTCTTGTCCAAGAGACACTCAAACTCACTGCCTCTGAAAACTTCATATATCATGCAACAGGTTTTCTTCTGGGACTCTTTGTATATTCTTACATTAGAAAATATACAGTGTGTTGCTCCCATTAATGAAAAGAGCATCCGCTACTGCCTACTTTTACATTCGATGCACCTATTTAACTTAACCATCTAGATCTCTCACATTAGTCCTTACTTACTTACATACTTACTTACTTACTTACTTGTGGTCTGTCCACTGAGGAATTGAGGTTGGAGGCGTCCTTGGTACCTCTTCTACTTCTGTTTCTTTTCTTT
>JBCIKM010246785.1:0-12202 GCA_039654465.1 Melibe viridis | reverse complement strand
CACACACACACACACACACACACACACACACACACACACACACACACACACACACACACACACACACACACAGCTTACATACATGCAATAGAATAGTGTACTAATTATGCTCACACGAATGTAAACTGATAGTTCAGTTTTATTTTTAAAAAATCAGTTAAACTCTGTTTCTTGATACAGAACTTTTTTCTTTTAATTCAAAATGTGTCACACATGTTCCTTGTGCATTAGGCATAAGGTTTTTGTCAAGTGCAAAGAGCAAGTTGATGGGCGATACAAATGCCATTTCCTTTCTAAATTTATATATTTCAGGCTCAGAGTCAGAGGATGATAGCGAGTATGAAACAGGAGATTCAGAGGAATCTGATGAGGACTCTGAGAAGGAGTCGCCAGCATCTGAGGATCAGTATGCCTATCCTGCACAAACCAAACAAAGGGAGTAAGCCCTTTTTGAAAGCACCTTTTTTGTTGTTGTTGTTGTTCTTCGTCAAGTGCTGCATTTCTCATTTTAGCTAATTTATTTCTTCATTTTGCATTTTTTTTATAAAAGTGGTTTGACCCCTGTTACAAGCTCAGACAAATCAAAATTTAAAAAAAAAGGCACTGAAAAATCACGATGCATTTTCTGATATGTTTTCAACATGGACAGCACAATCCAACAGATGCTTTATTACTATTACTTTTATTATTATTATTATTATTATTATTATTATTATTATTATTATTATTATTTTTAATGAAGTCTTGTTTTCATGCAGGGACTCTATGCCAGAGACTCGTAAGGCCTATGTCAGCTTGTGGCCAAGTTCTACTGAATTCAGAAACAGTGCACAGTCAATGATCTGTTACTTTGAGGACACAGTAGGTAAGTAATTGTAACTTGCATAATTCAAATCATGCAAAAAGGCTTGAAATATGATTGTAAATATTTAAGATATTCAACCAGCTTTGCTCAGTGATGGAGCAAAGTTTTTACCAAATCGCCAACTTAATTCAAATTATATTTTCTTGTTTTGAACATAAAGAATCTAAATACCATATGACTTAACTAGAAACTTCTTTCATCCAAGCATTATCTTTCAAATATTCAGTACACCAACATTTTTTGTTTCCAGTTCAAGTTGTACCAATGCTGAGAGAACCAAAGCTTGCTGTTTTCTATTCACCTCCAAAACATGACTTACGCTTAAAATTTGATGAAGAAGAGGCTGAAGAGAGGCGAGAGATGATGCAAGAATGGCCAGACCTTGATCTCATTTTAAGAGATGATCCAGATTACCAAAGACTGCTTTCAGGAATGCTTACCTATATTGACATGGAAATGGAACTTCTGGAACAGTATATAACAGTAAAGATTATTTAAAGACATCACTTATTTCATTATATCTTCCCTCACCGTCACCTCTCTTTCCACTAGATACAACTTTGAAAAAATTCTAACTATCTGTTTACATGTGTGTTGGAGTGTCTGTCTCTTTCCTTCTCTATGATTACCACTCTTTCTCTGTGTACTTCCTTTCCTCATGTGAAATTCTTAGCTGTCAATGTGCCATCGCAGTTAAAAGTTCAACAGTGATAACACTACATATTAAAAAACATCACGGAGGAAATTTGTGTACAGAAAATGCATTATAGTTCATAAAAATTATTATCATTATAAAATTATGAACTGATCTCCACAGAACTATGACAACTTTTGCCTGATGGTTGATCAGTCAAGACGAATGAATGTGGAGGAATCCATTGCGAGGAAGTCTTGGACTACAGATGAATTTCAACAAGTTTTGAGTACTCATTCTGAAATGGTATGATACTTTTTCTTAATTCATGGTTTTGTGTGTGTGTGTGGGAGGGGGGGGGGATTGCTTAAGATTCTCAATGACAATGTGGGTCCCATATTCAAACATGTGACTTTTGTGAATAATAGAAAGGACGAAAAATACTAACACAAATATAGCAATAGTTTGGGGACACCAAAATGATAAGGCTCACAATCTGATCCAACTGGCAAAAAGAGATATTGATAATAACATTTTGCAATACTGATTAGAATTTGTATTTAATCTCTTATTAATTATGTTTGAGCCAAAGTTAGCATGAACAGTCTGATGAGAACTTCAATTTTTTAAAACATTTTTTTTTTTATAATTAAGGAGATATCTTTTATTGATTATTTCTTCCTGTAAAATATTTTTATTGTAATTTAAATAGGTATGTCATGAGGTTTTAAGGTAATTAATTACTTTGAGGTAAATAGGAATGGAAATAATAAGTCTTCATTGTGCTTTTTAAGCAAATTAGCAAATTTGTTGTTATCATTTTCATACTTTGGTATAATTTTCGTTTCTCATTTTTACCCCTAAAACAGATAAAAAGAATGAAGAAAATGCCCCTTGCAAGAAGAGTAGCAATGGTTCATGTTCAGGCTCAGGGTTTTTGTGATTCTTGCCTGCCTTACCCTGAAACAGTTGTTGGAGCTGTCAACAAAAGCCTTCCCATCATAGCTAATAAACACAATGATGATCTGATCACAATCATAAAGGTATTATTAGTGTTCTTTTCCTATGATCATGAATGTCTTAAGAATCATTATGGTTACAGGTTGTGGACTAAAATTGTGATGTTACGTCATCTCTGGATAATAATGAAAAAAAAAGGTAAAAAAGTATTTAAAACATGAAAGAAATTGTCCATAAAAATATCTTTTAAATTCCCAGTTTGGCAAATTGTCAAATTTTGTTTTTTGTAAAGAATCTTAACATTTATTAGGCAACCTGGTTCTAAACAAAGGAAGCATGAAGCCATAAAGAGTCAAAAACATAAAAAACTTTTAATAAAAAATCTAAAGGAGGGGGGGGTTTGTGTCTGTTTGTAGTAGTGCTTTTATTATAACCGTTTTTTAATGTTTTTTTTCATTATAGGGAGCATCAAAACGGCTTGATAAAACAATTGTTACTGTGGAGGAATTTGTGGACCATCTTTCTTTCTTAGGAAGAATGTCTACAGAGTTACCTGCTCTTGAAAAAGAGTACAATGTTGTCAACAAGATGTTCACCATAGCAAAAGATTTCAACATACAGATTGAAGCAGAGGATATGGCATTATATCAAACACTGTCTCCAAGTTTTCAGCATCTCAAGGTAGCATAATGATTCCTCTGAAACAAATAAGTTCTCACATATTTTGTGGAAATTCCAATGGTTTAGCATATTTTGTAGAGATTTCAGTGTCTTCAAGCTAATAACATTTCAAGAGATATGGTGACAAATGAGCTTTCAGTTTGAAATTAAATGAGTGTATGTATTGATAAGTTTCAGACTATTGAGAATTTGGGCAAAAGATGTAAAAATGGAAAGCAATCTTATCAGATTGGTTTCCTTAATGCTTGTTTGTGTTGTGACTCATTTTACATGAAATAATACTTAACACTCTCTTTCCTATTCAGTCAACCATTCTTTACTGTGAGGCTAAAAAGGATGATAACATCAAGAAGTTTTCATCCCAGCTTGATACCTTGATTAACAACATAAGATCAACTTTGATGGACTTCAAATCTCGTGTACAAGACCCTGAACTCCTGCACAATGACACCCATGTATTGTCAGCTTTGGAAACAATTCGCCTTTTGCAAGAAGAGGTCCAAATATTATCCTTGAAAGCCAGAAGTTATGCTAGCTATCAGGAAAGATTTGGTTCCTCATTGTCAAGACAGAAGAAAAGCATTTATGGAGAGTATGTTTAAGTAAAACCATCTTGTTGACTTGGTGATTAAATCTTAAGTGTGTTTTAAGTTCCAGAAAGGCTGTAATTCATAACTTTAAAATATGATCTAAAAAGATTAACTGTGATGTAGGAAATTTCCCTTTATCTCTGGTTTTGCTTTCTCCACTCTGAGAGAGTGCTTGACCAATAGCTTTTGTCCCTCGCTGCATTTTCTATCTCGTAGAATTTATTTTAATTTGGCAGTGTTGAACATACCACAAACTCTTTTAAAGAGAGCAGACTCTATATATGACAGGTAATCTCCATTTAAACACACCCCTCTGCTTTTTTTCTCATCTCCCTTATAAAATTATTTTTTTTAAACGGAAAGAAAATAAGAAGGGAACAGAATTAATTTGACATTAAATTTTTCCTCAGCATTATTCCATCTGACAAAAAGTCAGACAATAATGTGCAAGAAATTCAGACTGATCTCAATGAGATTGAAAGGGACTTAACTCTGAGGGCTCTTTTGTGGCAGTCACTAGAAGAATGGACCAAACTTGTTGATGACTGGACAACTACATCTTTTGAGGCTATCAATGTTGAAGGGCTGCAGAAAAATGTAAATAAGTTTACACAAACTGTCTACATGTTGGAAAAGGGTGAGTAACTAAGTTTAATTTCAGCAATCTATTTGCTTTTTAATCCAACTTGTTTCAAAGAAATGTGATAGCAATCTTTGTTTGTCTTGCTCATCTTTTTAAAAATTATTCCCCGTCATCTAGAGTCTGAATTTTTTTGTTTGAAAGAAACAAGGCAACAATGATTTAAAACTTTAACACTTTTTAATTCTAATCAGGTCTTCCCCATAATGAAGTGGTGCCTAGATTAAAAGACAAAGTCATGGATTTCAAGCAAGGGATGCCTGTTATAACATCTTTGAGGAATCAGTCTTTGCGTGCACGTCATTGGGATGAAATACAGAGACTAATTGGCAAGAGTATTAGCAGAGACAAGACTTTTACTCTTGGAAATTTGTTAGAGATGAATGTGAGTACTCTATTTTATTTCTTTTTCTTTAACATTGATAGCTTACTTTGATGACATGTAAATTTAAATTTTCTTTGTGGAATGATGAAGCTTACCCAACTTAACCTTAAAATGATGCTACTTCCAAAATGGCTTTAAAAACACAATAGTGCGAAACCTTACCTTATTGGTTGAAAAGTAAAAACCCTTAAAGTTGCTAATAACAAAGTCTTTTTTTTTTTCTTTTGTTATCCTACAGATTTTCAAGCACAAGGAAAAAATCCAAGAAATTGCCACTACAGCCAGTAATGAGGCAACTCTTGAACAGATGTTACAAAAGGTTGGATGAATTGTTCAAATGTTATTATTTTCTCATCATACCTTGTGTCATATCCTGATTAAGGTTCTCCAGGATACTCTCTGAATAACTTGTGCAATAGAATAATAATGAAAGTCAGGTTATATGCAGCGTTAACATGATTTGAACAATATGATGCATATATTGAAAAAGCAGTTTCTTTCATGAAACCCTGTGTTGAATAAGTTTTGTTGTTTAATTTGATATCTCCATATCAATCAAATTTTAGATTATTGCATGGATTTGATATTTTTCTGTTTCAAATATAAACATTATCATTCATTCTATAAGATTTTATTTCTCTTAACAGCCTTTCATGGGGGATGACTGCAATGCCTTTCAAAAGTCCAGACAAAGAGCATCAAGATTTTTATCATTATCAATCTTGTTTATGAACTCTTCCATCACATTCATTAAATGGGCAATAATAGGGCATGCTGGCACCTGTCTTGACAACTGCTTAAAATTTTGTGACTTTCTTCGGTGTACATTTAGGAAATTATTTCATATTGATAATCATGCGTTTTGAGGTTTGAGGTGATGATAATGTGTTTGTTTGGAAATGGTTCTGGGAGGTTCATTTTATCTTTTCATTTTGACTTCTTTTGTATCTTTTATCAAAAGGTGATAGATTTATGGCTGAGCACAGACTTCCGTCTGATTCCACATGCAGGAAGAGATACCTTGGTGATCTATGGTGCTGATGACATCATGGCCCAGCTTGAAGAAAGCCAGGTTACTGTTGGAACAATACGAGGCTCAAGATATGTTTCTCCTATCAAAGTGAGAGAATTTTCTTGCAGTGAATCAATATTTTCAACTCGTAGGAGATAAACATAGAAAAAAAAATCTAGAAATATGAGAATACAGGAAATCTCAGCATTCTTTGCCTGCCAAACATCCTCAAATAGCTTTTTTAGTTTTCTGTGTATTCCCATGAAAATTGAAGGTAAAACCTGTTCAGACTTTTTTATTTTCTTCACAAAAAATTAGCAGCAGACTTCTTAAATTTATTGAAGTGCTTTAGCAAAGTGTTTATATAGAAAAATACACAGAGGTTGACAAATCCTTATGAAAAACTCAAGCCTATTTCTGACAACACTACAGAATAGATGTTGTGCGTATTCTGAACAGTCCACAAAGACATTATTTATGAACATGGACTTGATCCTGAAAGACAAGCCTTTTATATGAGCTATGATACTTATCAATTTGTTTTATCTTCTTTGAGCTAAATGCCACTCAGATTAATTTTTAACTGCTCTTGAAGAAAAAAACAATGCATCAACTTGGGATTTGTGTTGTTTTTCTTACTATTCATCAAATTCATGAAATTCCCAAAATTTAAGTGTCGTTTATCTTTCTTCCTTAGCCACTTGTTGAGGAGTGGGAAAGAAAACTTTTGGTTTTTGCTCGCACTCTGGATGAATGGTTGACTTGTCAGAGAAACTGGTTGTATTTGGAGCAAATTTTCAGCACTCCAGATATTCAAAGGTTAGTTTATTTGAGAATTCTGTGTTGAAATAAAAAAATCAAGAAACCTGTTCTTAAATTTGACATCAAATTGCTCTTTCAAGGAATTTCCTGAACAACGAGGATGTTTTTTCAAGACTTGCAATGAGTGCTGCTAAAAATGTATTTTTGTTTTGAAAGATTGAAATAAAATATTAGAGAAAAATTAACCTTCTGCTTCAATTTTGGTAGTCACTGGCAAAATGCGCAGTTCACCAAATTGCACATATAACCTAATTTTTAAACATTTAACCAACCCTAAAAGTTGCAATTGAAGTGGCCTTACTTAACCAGATTGCATAAGCATTTCACGAGCTGATCTTCTATTTATTGTATTCTAGTACCCAACACTTGTCAAAGAATAATCTAGTCAATCATTTGTGATACTGTCTGGGCCATGGGTATGCACTCAGGAAAGACGGGGCATGTGTATTGTATCCACACTGCGTATATACTATATTTTCAATAGACCTTTTCATGAAAGACACAAGCACAAGTACAGGAAAAAACCTACAATTTGTTATACCCTTTTGAATTCAACAAATTACACAGTTGGCAAAATTACATGTCTTTCTTGTCACCCATATTCCATCCATCTTGTGGTGATTACTGTATCAGAATTTTTTTTTTTTTTTTTTTTAATCAAATATATGATTAATCTCAAATCTCACAATGTCAATCCTCCAAGTATGAATACATCTTTACCTCTCCTTTTCACAGCTTAAAAAACCTGACATAAATAAGAATTTGAAAAGTCATCACTTGTTAGCATCTTTTCAAAGTTGAATGATTATGGGTTTATTAATGTTTTGATCATTTTCATTCAAATAATACAATTGAAATTAAATAAAAGAATAGTAATAATCCTGTTCAATTAATATTATTTGTATTTGTATTTTCATAACTACCTTGGATATATGAATATTCTGACCAATGGAGTAGTACAAAGAAAATGCTTAAACATTTTTTTCAAATTCCATTTCAAAGACAACTTCCTGCAGAATACAAGTTGTTTATATCCGTGGATAAAGCTTGGAAAGATATAATGAGGAGAACTGAAGACCGCCCAAATGCCCTGAAATCAGCCATTGCTCCAGGCACACTTGATACTCTGCAAATGGCTAATGCTAATCTTGAAAGGGTTCAGAAATGCTTGGAGGTGGGTCTCATTGAATTTCCAATTATCATTTTTTAGTTTTAGTATATAATGAATGTTTCTCATCTTGTTTCAAGTCTAAATTGTCAATATCTACCTTATACCTTATCCCTCTTTCTATTAAATCTTCAAGTGTAAAAAATTGCATTTTTTTGTTCTTTTTCAGGATTACCTAGAGACAAAGCGATTTGTCTTTCCAAGATTTTATTTTCTCAGCAATGATGAGCTCTTGGACATTCTTGCCCAGTCAAAGGACCCAAATGCTGTTCAGGTAAACATTATTTTTGAAGCGAACGAGCTTGGTTTTTGTTGGACTTTGATTTCCAAGTTGAAAGTTAGGTTTTTAATATTTTTAAATTGCAGTGAATACAAATAAAAATTCACTTGAAGGCAAACACTCTCCAAACAACAACATAAAATAGATTAAAGTAATATTGATAAAGATATTGAATTTAAACCTAATGCTTGCAGAGATATTGAGTAGCGGAGTCAAAGATGTTAACTTGAACAAGGGGCATAGGATAAAAGATATAAAAGTATAAGGGTTTTTATGATTGTTTGCAAGTAATAGTTTTCTCAGGAATTTGAGCTTGAGTAAACTAAAAGTATTACTTAAAAGTATTTATCACAAAATGTCTTGTTAAAGTGATATATCATATTTTGCTGTCAGAATGTTTTTTCAAGATTATAACTTCTGTATTTTGCCCATCTACAGCCTCATCTTGGTAAATGTTTTGGTAACATCAAAACCTTGGACATTCGCATCCTACCACGACAGCCCCCAACTGTCAGATCCATTATTTCTGCTGAAAGAGAAGTCATCATTATGCCAAGGTTTGTCTTTATTATGTGGAGGAAAATTCTTTTATTTGTAAATGATATATTGATCTTTTTATCTTGTAATACAAAATAGCAAAACTAGTTTTTTCAGAGAGAAATGTAAAACTTTAAAAATTCTTCTATATAACCTTACTAAATGCCTTGAGCTCAAGTGAAGGCTTCATTTACTGTTATTTAACTTTGTACTAAAGATCTTTGTTAAAAGTATTTCATCTTGTGGTTTAAACTGTCTTGTTCTTATAAGTTTTGAATTATCTCATCTGTAATGTTTGAAAATTTGTACAGAAATGTTCGAGCAAGAGGAGCTGTGGAACAATGGCTTGGTGTGGTGGAGGCTGGGATGTTTGAAACAGTGAAAAAGTATGACAACAATGTATTTCCTTTTGCTGTTTTAATGAGCTAATGTACAATCACAATAGGGTCGCTGCATGCTGACTTAATCTAGTGAGACTCTGTCAAATTATTAAACTCAGTTCACTTGTGTTAAAATCATCATTATATGAAGGACAATTGTGTCTTTATACATCAGTTTAATCATTAAAAGTCATTTGTCATTTTGAAAAGTAAGCTTCTAATTTTGTAACATGAAAATATAAATAGTGCAAAATGTAACTAATCTCAGAGTCTTTCCACTTATTGTTTAGTTTAAAGTTCTCAATTGAATCTAAGGGACAGAGCTCAATTTTGTTTCGTAGTTTTTTTTACATTCAGATGTTAAATAAGGTATAATATGATTATGTCTAAAGTCAAATGTTGCTTGGGGGAATAAATGTGAAATATTGGCTTCACTATTGCACAAGGAGCAGGGTTAACAGTTAGGGGATAAAAGTCACTGCTTATGTAACAAAAGCTGCAAGTATCATATATCTAGGTTAAGCTTTAATCCAAGTAAATGAAGCATAATTGCATAAAACTTATTTTCATGAATTTAAATTCTAAGTCAATTAACTCTATTGTTGCTTTTTATCATTAACTTATATGATTTTGACATACTGTGGAGCCTTGGACCACTAAACACCCATATCTTGGTATTTTCATCAATTGTCCGGAAGTACAATTTTTTGTTTGTGATTTTTCCCTAAGGCATCTCAAGCTTGGACTTGCAGACTGGCTGGCAACGGGTCTCAAGGAATGGGTCACAAAGCACCCAGGTCAAGTTGTTCTCACTGTGGTGAGTGAAATATTTCTGGCTCATGAATCATGCTATGTTCTCTTTTGTTTGTTTGTTTGTTTTTTCAATTAACTGGACAATAGTGTCATATTTGTAAAGTGGAAATTTTGGGAATTTTTTGTAAGACTATGTATGGATTTAAGATTTCCACTTATTTCAGAGATCTTGTCTCAGTTGACCTTCACAATCTTGGATGTTAAGTTTAATTGTTCTATGCCTTAAAGATTGCTTTTCATTTCCTTCTATCAGATTTTTCATCTGTCAAAATTGATAAAAAGATTTATGTTTGTCCTCTATTCACTTGACCAGGTTCAAATAATGTTCAACAAAGAAGTCAGCAAAGCTTTGGATGAGAATGATGCAAAAGCAGCACTGAAAGCAGCTTTTGAGCATATGGTGGAGTTTCTCAATCAACTCGCAAGCTTCACATCCGCTCAACTGATGAGTCATCAGAGACTGTCCGTAGAAGCTTTGCTCACCATTACCGTCCACAACAGAGATATCATCACTGAGCTCATTGTCAATAAGATCAGAAAGAGAGAAGATTTTGAGTGGAAGAGGTAAATTTGATTATAAAAATAAATCTTTCAAACATTTACTTTTGTGTTACTTTGAAACTTCTAATAAAGTATGGCAATTATATAGTGTTTACCCAATGTCATCACCATGCTCTACGAGCTGTGCAATACCATGTCTTTACAAGCATTTAAAGTGTCTTGGTTCATGTATTTTGCTTTTCTTTTAAAAAACAATGTTGTCTAAGAATAATCCACCATGATATGGGAAGTTATAATTATACATCAATTTACTACATACAAGGGAAAAAAATTGCACTCCCATCCTCAACCTTAACATGCCCCCTCCTCCCTCCTTACTCCAAAAGACTGAAAATATATATACCCACAACCCAGTTTTACTACCTATTTTATGTTACATTGTCATTCAAATTAAAAGTAGTTTATATATTAATTGAATTGAGCATTGTAATTTATATAAATTGTCATCAATATCTGAATATCAGTCTCCTGTCATCGAATGATTAAAAATGCCTTATTTCTGTAGCAAAGATATGTCAAATTTTGATTGGTCCTTATGTTGATTTTCAGGCAATTGCGCTATGAGTGGGATGAAACAACAAACAATTGCCAAGTTCTACAAAGTAATGCATCATTCCAGTATGGCTATGAATATCTTGGCTGCTCTACTCGCCTTGTGGTGACCCCTCTTACTGATCGTTGCTTTTTGACCTTGACTGGTGCCCTCAATTTGCATCTGGGTGGATCTCCTGCAGGTCCTGCAGGAACAGGCAAAACAGAAACAGTCAAAGATTTAGCTAAGGTAAAAGTTTATGTAGAGCAAGGAGTACCAACAAAATCTAAGAAGTGGGGGTGGTGTGGGGTGGGGCATTAACAACTCAACAAACATTTTTATATTGCCTAAAAATGCTGATTCCTCATGAAAATTGAGGAGTCCTTCTATCCTATTTACTTTTAATTTTGTCTTGAAAGGGGCAATCATTTTTAATGGAAGTTAAGTTTTTAATCTATATAACTTCATGTCAACACACTACTGAATTTTAAGATGCCATTAGCATCAGTATTTTGTTTAATGTATTAATAAGTTTTATTGGAATATTTCTATCTCATTTTTCTAATTGGTAATGCTTAGATTTTTTTAAACTGAGTCTAAAGATATTTAACAATCACATCATAATTACAGTTAATAGTACAATTATATCTAATACAATACATGAATTATTGAAAATGCCCAAGTCTTTCATAAAAATTTTGTCAATGGAAGTGTTTCCAATTGATGAAATTGAGTTGTCAATCTGACAGGCTGTCAGTCTATTTATTGCTTGTTTTAGGGCACCACAGCACATGAGTGTCTTAGGGGTTTCCCATTATGCGTTTCCCACTATTTGTTTAAAACATGGTGAAATATAGATTAAACCAGACTAACATAAGAGAAAAAAGTTTGAAAATTAATATCATCTCAGATTATTGCTAGATTTTAAATCAGAGTTATCAGATTATCTGTTTAAAATTGCTTCAATGTCATGAATGAAACGTTTGCATTGTTGATAAAACTGTATCTTTGTATTGACAGGCTATGGGCAAACAGTGTGTTGTGTTCAATTGCTCTGAGGGATTGGATTATAAGGTATTTGCTGTGAAAATAGCTTCTATTGAGTTAAAATTAAGGCAAAACTTTTACAATGTGAAAAATAAGGATATTTAAAAGAAAGCACTCATGAAGTGACTTTTAAATAATAATAGAAGATTCATTATTTCATCTTATGTCTCTGCTAGAAGTGAGATCATATTCTTTCAATTGAGAGGGGTAATACATTGTACGAGGGGAGTTCAATATGTCCTTAGCATGACAATGATAGAACAAACCCACAGACTTGAAATTTGGCACACTTACA
>JBCIKM010246674.1:7500-12205 GCA_039654465.1 Melibe viridis | reverse complement strand
AGAGAGAGAGAGAGAGAGAGAGAGAGAGAGAGAGAGAGAGAGAGAGAGAGAGAGAGAGAGAGAGAGAGAGCGAGCAATGGCAGCATGTTGCACTTAGAAATTCATCAATGGAGAATTGGACTCTGTTTGAGCTTGGAATGATTTGCCAAAATACTTTAATGATGGATTCCTTTCTTCACAAAAACAAAACATGATCAAAATTGCAGTGAGAAGAAAAGTAATTGTTTGGAAAATCCTCATTCTTAAAGTTGTTTTTCTCATTCTTACACACCCATATTGCCAAGTGAAATATTTGTACACAAACACACCCACACACTCACAAAACACATACATAAACAAACACACACACACACACACACACATTCTCATGCACAAGCGTGCAACGAATACATAAAAATCCCATATCAACAGAAAAATAAATAAATATGACAAAGAATCCTGAGGAATGAATGTATTCTCTCTCTCGCTCCCTCTCTCTGCGTCTCCCTCCCTCTCTCTGTGTGCCTCTCTGCCTCCATCTATATAATCTCTGTGTGTCTCATAACAAACGCATCTTATCAAGCTGTTTATCAAGGCGTGAATAGTTTAACCCTAATATCATACATGGACGCCACCATGCATGCCCAGACTCTGGTCTCTCATGGGCAGCTTCCGGCCCTTGAAGCTTTGGTGATGTATGCCCATCAAAGCTCCCTGCACACACATCCGCAAAGACACATACATACATACATACACACACACACACACACACACACACACACACACACACAAGCAGGCACACGCCCCCCCCCCCCCCCCTATACACACAAAAAATAATACAATACAGAGTCCCCTTTTCACAGATACACTAACACTCACATCAACAGCTGCTCCACTGCTAGCACTAGTACTCACCAAATCCACCAAAAGAGAAACCTCTCCCCCTGCTGCAACATCCAGTACAGGCTTCCAGTCAGTGATGATTTGACAATAAATGCTTATTCTCTTAGAACAATAGACTTTGAATTACATTGAGTGAGGCTCGCACACCCACTGGCCATACACATCTGGTGGGTGCGTTCATAACCAGAGCACAAATTCAACATGGAAATATACAAAGCTCAATCATTCAAACCCTCATCGATGACTTAAAGTATGCCTCATCAAGAAAGCAAGTAAGTGAAGACACACACACATCATAGATCACTTATATTATGCCTCATCAAAAAAGCAAGTAAGTGAAGACACACACACATCATAAATGACTTAAATTATCTCTCATCAAGAAAGCAAGTAAGTTAAAACGCACACAGACTTAAATCTAAATGTCCCATTCAGCAAGAAAGCAAAGACACACACACACACACACACACACACACACAATCAAATACATTATTATAGAGCTATCCTATCACTGGCCCTGTGTTCTGACCTGGCTGCCTTAGACAGCAGTTATGAGTCTGCGGCTCGTTAAGCTTGGCATTTCATAATGAGGGGTTTGGCTTCACACCCAGGGAGGAGCCATCGAGTTGGGCAGGAAATTTCACCCCACCTGCCTCAACCAAGCTACCTATCTAAATCCCAATAAACCACTGGGAGTACAAGCGGTAAGAACATTATAGCATTGTCATAATGCACGAAATATGTAATTATGCCTGTGCGTTGTTTTGCCTGTTTTCTCAATTTCTTTGTTTCGAGAGTTGAGGAGGGAATAGAAACCCTTACAAAACACCATTATGTGTGTATTGACCTAGGATATTATGAACCCTTTTTAAAAAAAAATGTTAAAAAATGGGATTTTTGTCTTGACACCTGACAGTATCCAATCCAAAGGGTACAAGTAGGTCAGGGGTCACAATATAGATACAGATCCAATCAGGTCATCCATTGAAACCGCAATCCATCAAATGCATTCAGTGAGGGGATTCGGTGAGAGAGGGAGAATAGTCAACAAACCATCTTATTCTCAATTGCCCAGTGACTAAAATTGGACTGCACAGGTGATATAAATCACAATTTTACCAAGTTGTACCAAGACTCGGTAGAAAAACAAGGAATTCTAGTGTGATAAGTGGTTGTGTGGCAGTGCCTGATTTACTCTCTCAAGTCAAACGATGTAGGTAGGCAAACCATGAACGGCAATCAAAAAGGGATGAAAAATTTGAGAGAGAGGATGCAATTCATTACATGCACCATGAGATGAACCACCAATCTTTGGTGTAGAGCTATTTGGTAGAGATGTTTCTACAGGACTTCCAGCTCAATATTGGACTTTCACTATTCTCCATGGGTTGTGTTCTAAATGGATCACCCTATGACTATGAAATAGTGAGTTCCAACATACACAAAAAAACCCACAAAAAAACAACCCCCCCCCAAAAAAAAAACAAAACAAAAAACAACAAACAAAATTGCGACACATGAATTCCAATGTCATATTTTGCAGGACTCCCTCCCAGCTGCCCACATCATAACATTTTAAACTCCTGGCCATTATAAAAGCAAAAAAAGGTAACCAACAAAGAAGCCCTTTTTTCTTAAAACAAATGGCGACAATAGGAAAAACAAAATGGAAAGGCCATGTACACATACGTTTATGCAATAAATAATATCAAAGAGTTGTCTCTGTTTGTTTGATGACAGAATCTAAGTAGAGTTAAATTGGGAGAATGCTTCTCAAGGGTCTGACGCAAGCGTACTGTAAACCACAGAGGGACGTACACGACAGCTGCTACTGGAGGTCAAAGCACAACGAACATCAGCCCCAAACCCAAATTTCTGAGCCACGATCTGAGCTTGAGCGGTTTATGCTTCATGTCACTTTTCTTGTCTCATAGAATTTATTTTGATATCAAATATCTGTGCAAGTTAAGGGCGTATATATGTGCTCATTAACAGAGAAAAAACTGTCATAAAGGTAAATTTATGTGACCAACCTACATCGTATGTGAGCATGTGTTGTAACTAATCACATAGAGGCAGAAGTAAAGAGTAGACTATTACATCAACTTTTCTGCCTGGTCGGTAGGATGATGATGATGTGTAGGTGGCCTAATGTAATATCCTAAATCCTTGTTGGCAATGTGTAGGTGACCTAATCTAGTATACTACATTCTTGTTGGCACCAGGCTATGACAGAAAGTTCTGAGGTTCTGACTTGCAGTCAATATCTATTGAGTTATTGAGTGGAAGGAAATATCCACCAACTTTTATAATAGCTGTACAATAATTTTTAACAAAAACACAAACTAATAATAACCAGAAATGACAAGCAATAAAAATAATCCACAATGATTGAGAATTCCATAGACATTTCTCTCCAACAATGACAAGCCATGCTGACATTGAAGAAAACATGAGTATTACAGATCATGAAAGATGAAAGATTCTTCACACACAGTTTGGTGACAGTAAATTTATAATAGAAATGACAAAACATAATTAAAATATATCAAGTACAGGAACATAGAAATAAAGAAATGTACGCCACATAGGATAACAATCTTACAGTCCATTCCACACACAAAAAAAACAAACTCCAGAGTTTTTCTTAACATTTTTGTGTTGTTTCTGGACGGATTGTTTTCAACTTTTGTACCATCAATGAGACAAATTTGTCTCTTTTGGGTATAAATTTTAATTTAAATCTGTTGTGGCTAAAAATGTGTTGTGCATAATATTACAGGGAAACAAGGCAATGCCTGGAACTTTCCGCAGCCATTTAAAAATCTGATCTGAAGAGCAGCACAAACCCCATAATATTGTGAACTCATTAGAAAATTTCCATGCAGTTTAAATTGAAGAAAAAGTAATTTGATATCATCAATTCTAGACAGCAAGCCATTGTAAGAGTGTTAATCCAAACACTGAACCATTGCTGCATAAAGTGCAAGGACAAAGAAAAAACCAGGTAAAAAACTGAACGGATACCCCTCAAATTTGGACCTTAGTTTAGACAAAATGACTTCAAGCTTCAGGCAAATTTGCAAAACAAGACATTCGTGGACAAAAAAGTTATCAAGAAAAAAAAAAGCTGAATTTTTTTTATTATTGTGGAATGGATAAAAACAAAAATTGTTTCCACGATTTGGGTCTGAGGTAAATCATTCTCTGGTTGAACCAAATTGTTCATTAAAAAAAAAACTGAATTCATAAGACCGAAGACACCTTTTGCACAAGATTCCGAGGAATTAAAAAAATACACATACACACACACATGCACAAATTCCCGCAATACACAATGGAACAATTTAATAAAATGTTACAATTTTAAATTCCCCCATCAGGTGACTCAAAATAAAAAGGCTCCTGTTTTGAGGTCAAGGTTAGGTCAATTTGCTAATAAAATAGTTCTTTTGTGATTAAAAAATGATGCTTTGTAATTATGGCATTTAAAACTTCAACAAGACTGAAAATCTGCAAAGTACTTAGATTTTCACCTCAGTAAAGCAAAACAATGAATTGAATTTTGATCTTGTTTTTAACGCATAGTTTTAACTGTTTCCTGAAGTGCTGTTGTGCTTCTTATACTAACTGTTATCTATAAAAATGTATGGTGGCGGATGATAGAAATTACTCATGAATTAAAAAATAAGATAAGAGGATTGAAGCTTGTGGGTTAATGTCATTGATTTACACAAAAAAAATAAAGAGATTGATTGTTTTGAGTCTTGTAAGTGACAAGCTAGACACAAAGGGGGCCTAATGAAGATGTCTATCACATAAT
>JBCIKM010246674.1:0-2500 GCA_039654465.1 Melibe viridis | reverse complement strand
TTGAGCACTACTCTGGATGGCTTCCAAACTTCCTAATCTCTTCCTTGACTGGCTTCAGATTAGTTCTCCGCCAAAGCTCTACATTGCTCATTGATTCTGGCTAATGGACTCTCAGGAATGTGTGCATACAAGAGTTGATGGCAAAAGGAGGAGATTGGCAATCTGCTTGTAGGTAAGATAGAACAGCAAAATAGGTGCTAGGGTGCAATACTTAACGACTATGTGGTGTGAAAATTTATATCATCTTGACTCTTACTTTAACAACTACCAATATATAGGTGAATATTCCATTCAAGTTCTTGATGATGAATCAATGTTTTGACTAGGATCCTAGTTTTGATTTTTCTACAGCTAGCAGTTTCAACTTGAAAAATTAGTTCTTAAAGATAGCTTTAAAAATAAAAAAGATAAAGAAAAAAACAAACAAACCATCAAACATCAACCCACAAGTCAAACATATGACATGGAACTTTTTAAGAAAGGATGGACTCAAAGGCTCCTCAAAATGCTGGGATGTCTTCAGAAGCCAAACCCTGTATATCTGATTACCTTGGGTGATTTTCTCTGCCCGTTTCCGATCTCTCTCAATGTAGAGGGCAGTGAACAGGTAGCAGGCGCCGCCAAAAACACAAACGAAGGTGTTTATGTAGAAGGCGGTCTGAATGGACAGGAACTGGATGGCTGGACGCTCTGGATCAGGGTAGCCACTGGCCAGGGAATCCGAGATCTACAGGGAAATTGGAAATCCAGGAAAGGTCACATAACTTATAATATTCATTATCTTACTCCTGAAGAGTTGGATGGCAATTCTGCTGAAGGGATTAAGGTCAAAAGTCAAATGATCTTACTTATGACATATTTATGAAATGAAGTTTCAAGTGTTAATATGCAAATTGACCGTTAAATACACACTAACAGTATTGAGTACATATAAACAGATAAATTCCACAATCATCCAGATATCAGACAAGTGTTATAACGTGCTTACTCAAAAGCTGCAAACTTTAAAAGATGCCAAAAATACAGAACAACTAATGCACATAAAACTATTTTTGTGCAAAAGGTAAAACTTTACAAAGTAAATAATACTTAAAAGATGAGTTATCAAGAAGGCAAAATTTTAGTACAGTTTCCAAACAGTTTGGCAACAATATTAAATTAAAGCTGTTTACAGCAGCAACAAAATTTTGCACCTTGTTGGTTCTTCAAAATTGTCACAACTAAAACCCTACACTACACAACCAAACACTTTGCTAAAGAAATTTATGTTATCCTTGTTAGGACCCCAGGAATAATGTGGGTCAGTGACCAGCATCATGGAGGTGTGTAGTGACTGGTTTTAGTGTGCATGCAGAGACAGAGAAAGAGAAATAAAGATGGAGCCACAGTTGGCTACACAAAGCTTTTTATGTCAATTGAATCATTCAGAAAATTCGCCCCCTTGAACTTTGTTACACACACAAAGCACAATATTATAACCACACCACGCACACAGACATTTTGTGACGCACAGTTTGTCTGAGACAGAAGACAAGCCTAAGGACAGCTGGCTGTCACTGCTCACCTGTCCAATGATGTAGGGGCTGATGGCATCGCCCAGGGCATGGGAGGTCAAGATCTGACCACTTTCGGCCAGCGATCTCCTGGTGGGGATGACCACATACTGAAACAACAAAGCATGAGAAAACATTGACTAACTAAATGTTCATCCCATTGTGCGGCCAGAAACCACTGGGTTGTGTTTTTCTCATTCACCTTTATATGCATGCATTGTCTTCCTATTGGGCACAGACTTTTTCTCTCTTTCTCTTATTTTCACAAAAAAATTTTTCTCCACAAACTTCTTTTATTTCATTATTAGGTAGAGGTCCCATGATGGAGGATCTAATATCCATTAGACACACCTATACACACACACAAACACACACACACACACACACACACACACACACACATACACACACACACACACACACTTGTATGCAATCAACATCAATGTATGAATGTGTTTGACAAATAGTAAAATTTGTTCTGATAGCCAGGCTGGTAGTTGGAAACAGTGCAAACTTGTACATGGAACATGGATTAAAGATTAAGTTTTGAGCAACAGAGAATAAAGGATTTTGCTAATTATGGCAATAAACAAAAAACATTGACAGGAAATGAACGCAAATTTAAAAAGTTTTACAGTATCACTCATGGTGAACATGCTTAATACTGGCCGCTGCACAAATTCTAACAGGGTTCAGGCCGTATAACTATTCATTTTTAGGGTGATCACAGCGTCATCTCAACCAATTTTTACAAGCTAAAGAAAATAACTTTTCTGATATTGCATCGATTACACCAAAAAATCAAATGCATTTATGATAACGAGCAATTGTGCCATGTATTTACAAAATTGTTTCAAAGATCTATCGATCACTACGAAGTCCCTAGGATTTGGAAAGAATCAACCATTATACCTGTCCCCAAAACAAAAACTCCACACCAACTAAAT
>JBCIKM010246563.1:0-12206 GCA_039654465.1 Melibe viridis | reverse complement strand
CACACACACACACACACAAACACACACACACACACACACACACACACACACACACACACACACACACACACACACACGCACGCACACAGGGGGGGGGGGGAAAGGACAGACGCTGATAAACGTATAAATTATAAAAGACCATTCTAATTCCAACCCATCAAGTCACATTATCGTTGTGTAGAGATACTGAAACTCGCGCGCACAGATACACGCTTACACACAAACACTCAGAAACACACACACACACACACACACACACACACACACACATACACACACACACACACACAAACACACATACGCACACATACATTGACGCTGAAGACAGATGAACTTCACAAGGCATAATATTATGTAGTAACTTGTACTCACTATTACAGAAATAGTAGTGCGCACACACATATAAACACACGCGCGCGCGCGCGCACACACACACACACACACACACATACCCACAAACGAATTAAAAAAAATATAGACTGAAACAGGGCATTTGGTTAATGGCAAGATGTTTGCCAGCTGGTAAAAGACAGAAATATTGTCCCTGACGTGACACTGGTAGTGCAGTAAACTTATGGATTTTCTTTGATGTGACAGCAGATTCTTTTGTAAATTATGCTAGTTGATATTTTGCTCCAACAAGTTTCTTTTTAACAGTTCTTGAGCCTAATTTTTATTTATTTATTCCATAGTTTGAATAAAACATTTGTTTTCGTCCCCAGACCGTCCAAACAGAACTAAGAAACCAATCACTCCTCCTGGCCCCCAACTTTCAAAGGATGAGCGGCGGAAACTGTATGATTTTCTGGTCCTCTGTCAGAAATGATATGTCTGAGGATTATTGGGTGGCAAACCATGTGGTTCCCATGTTGCCTCTGATGGCTGTATCTGAAATGTCTGCAATTGATTGAATAATTTTTGTCATGTCTTTTCAAAATGTCTATTACAATACTGCCTTTTTCACTTTAATTGAAAACTAGTAGTTTATTTTGGAGGTTCATAAGCAGAACTTGATTTTTTTTTTCAATTAAAAGAAAAAACACATTTCTATTTTAACATTGACTGCTCACTTGCTAATTGATAAAAATGTGTGCCTGTGTCTATGAATGTGTTTGTGATAAAGACAAAGGATATTTTTTGGTCATGAAAGAACTGTATTTTTATTTTATTATAAGTAGCAGGCTAATTTCCTGAATACATATGTTCCTTCATGAGTACTGATCTTCTTATGTTTTGATATGTACTGCGAACAAAAGAAATAACCATCTTTATATCATTTTTTGTTCGTAACATTTGTTTTGCCATTAGAATTTGTACTTTCTTAAAACTTAAGTTGTTCTTGAATCTACTATTATAACTTGCAATAACACTGATAATTGAATTATATATCTTTGCCTTGAACATTTTGATACAATATTTTCTTTTGAACCAGCTCTGTTTGACATTGACAGAGTAGTTTCTTGTTAAATTCATTATTAAACATTCTACACTGCTGTTAAGCACTTCGCCCTTTGCTTTCTTGTGGGTTTTTATGTTTTATTATTAAAAGTGGGAACTCTCTACAGGTCATATATTTGAATCACTAAAATTATTTAATGACAAAAGAGAATATGATTTGACCTGATTTGTCACTAACGTTATGATGACAGACAATTAATGTTTTTGAAGTTTTTAATGTGCTTTGGATGAACATGATATAGAGATTGACAATTTGCGTTTCTCTATGATTTAACAGGGATGTTTTTCGTGAAGGCAATTGACAAAGGACCATCCTGTTGCAATGCATCGAGAACTTATCCTTACCAGTGTAAAAAAAAAAAAAAGAAACAGAAGTAGAAGAGCCCATTAGGGACTCCCACCAACCACCCGCTGCCTTTGGAGGGTTTTCACCTTCTGCCGGCGTGCAGGGGGCCTATTATATTCCACGGGTCCCCACGGGGTGAGTAATTATTTCAGAGGAGGATGTCAAAGTAAAAGACAGTGATGAGGTTAGTGTTAAAAGTGATGACATTAAATGGTTGTTAAAGCTAGAAGAGGACACCACCAGTACAGTAACTCAGACCTATCAAAATGGAAAAAAATGTAACTTTTTCAATGTTTGGCATGAAAACTTTGTTTTCTACTATAGTTGATTTTGCTATTGATCAGAGTAATAAATTCTTTATTTATTAATTTTATGTCCCTTTTAAAGATAGACAGTCATTTGTCGTAATATTTTAATCATTAGCTTTGGGTTGTTGTTTTTTCTTTGAAGAGTTATCTCCATTTTCAAGATGTCAGTTGATACATTATCTTCACACTGTATCCCATAATATAAGTTTAGCTACAATACACATTTGTAGGCATAGAATGACAGTTTCTCTTTAGGGAAGATATTTTATATTACACTAGTAACGTTTCTGAAGTTGTTTTGACTTTAGCCTTTTATGACATTTCAAGGGTAATAACCCAGTCATGGCAACTCTTGGTTTTTGGGTAACAACTTAGAGTAATAAAATGAAGTCAAATTTACTGTCTTGAACAACAATATTTCGGATTTACTGTGTATGTGGTTGTCATCAAGGAAATAGAAAAACGATTGATGTATACACTTAGGACTAACACCAACAAGCACATGATTTGGCGTGAAAACAATATGGCCGCCAAGGGGGGATAACTCTGGTGAGAAAAACGAAAATGAACTCTCAGTTGACATCTGTTGTGTTCAACAAGAAACGGAAACCATGTGTACTGCTGTTTTTCTTTTTAAAAGTCAAACAATCAAAAAGTTAAATATGGATACTTAATATATCGATATATGTGCTTTTTAATTATGTTCTTTAAGGATTTTGCCTATTTAACTACTAAGAAGACTTCATCAAGGGTAAAAACAGCATGTTTTGTGCATATATGCATTACTTCCATAAGATAGAAAGTACTCAATTGCATTTATGCAGTCATAATTCAAAGGAATATTGAATTTCTTATAATTTGCACTGAATGGCATTCAAAGGGGTGATGGCAACACTTAAAATTGGGCAAACAAGTGGAATCCTACTCTTAAGGCATCCAGCTACCTAAAAAGTATAGGTCTCATAAATTCCACGGGAGGGGGAGGGGAGGGGGGTCCCAGTGGCCCACAGTCCAGATGTAAAGACAGCTTGAATCCAGTAGAAGAAGAATGATTTGAAAGCAACCCTTTTTGGGAGTCACGTCAAAATTGATTTGAGGAATAAATGGCAAAAATTCAATGCACAGATAGTAAGAATACAAAGAGTAAGATGATGAAAAGTTGGGATTTAGCCACATGCATGATGAACACAATTGTTTCAATCTGTTTTTCCATAAGATAAGTAAAGATTATTAAAAAGATTACCTTTTTCACCTTGATCTTTTTTGTCAGTGATCTTCTCGTCGCCAGAAGGTCTCCTAGTGGCTGGACATCTTCTTCAGACCTACTTCGAGAACCAATAGTTGATACTAGAGATCTTGGGAAGGGGTCTACATGGTCCTGGGCCAAGGGTTCTTTCTCAGTTAATCCATAGGCTTTCAAACCAGAGAAGGAAAAACCAAGGTAGAAATAGACCCTCTTCTGCAGCCATGCTGTCTTGGAAATTTTGTCTACAGTTTTGATGTAAATCCAATTTTGGTTTCCCTCTTTGCTCTTGTAATGATATTTGATGAAGGTTCCATCCTCAGACAGAATTCCCTGCATAAGCCGCAAAGCATCCCTTATCCCTGGAGATTCCCACTTTTTTCTACTTTGGTGTCCTTTAAAAAGTTTGCTCTGGTCTCCTTGGTACACAATGTCTTGCAAAGCTGGCCCATTTCCAAGGAAAAACAATGTAGTTTCCCTTTCACTGATTCTTTGAATATACTTCCTATCAAATGCTTTTTTCCATTCAGATAAACTATTAGTGAGATCTTGCGCATTTGCTAAATATGGGTAGCCAATCCGCTCTTGTGTTGGAAAATTAAACAGGGCATAAAACAAATAAGCCTCTAGAATTATTCTGTCATTTTTTTGTTGGCAGCGTCGATACAAATCTGTACTCCATTGGATCAATAGTTTATGTGTGAGGCCACGAGGTTTTCTATCACCAAGAAGTAAAACGATGGCAATACTAAGAAGAATTACCAAGTCTTCTACTGATGATGGCTGAGTCATTACATTTTTTACCATCAATTTGTAACAGTCATGTATCTTCCCAAATTCCCCATTCCTTTTCCGTTGCAATGTCAGGTTCAGAGTATTTGCTTTTTTGTTCATAACCACTCTTCTTCTGTAACTACATATGTCTTTCTCATTAAGATTTTGGGGTATATCATCACAACTTTCACCAAAGTAATCAATCAATGTGGCACGCAAATGTATAAGGGCTTCTTTGTTTTCTTCTCGAAGCGAACTCAAAGGGTTTGCTTCTATTTCCACTTTTGTTTGCAGATATTTCTCATCAAGTTTATGCATTATTTCCTCATAACGTTTACATAACCCCTTCAGAAACTGAACTTCTTCTTTTGACAGAAAAGAAGGTGAACTGTTGCAATACTCATTGTTCACGAGAAAAAAATGAAAGTCCTTTTCAGATCCAAAATACTTAGCCTTTTTTATAGCTTCCAGCAAGAGAACCATGCATCGAAGTTCACCAAAAAAACCTGCATCATTGATTTCTTTGCTTCCTATCTTTGCCTCTTGGTCACTAACCCTCTGCTCGAGATGGAAGAGTTTTATACATTGTTGGCAGAGTGTCAAAATACTGCTAATGTCATTTTTGGAAAACTCTCCCTCAACAGATTCCTTTTTAATCTGAACCTTATCAATTAGTTGAGACTTGAATACTTGTGCATGTGTGTCCAACATGTATGAGTTGTAAGGCAACAGACGGGTAGCTTCTTTAGCAAACTTCTCTGCCTTTGGGTAATTTTTGTGCTCAATGTAGAATCGTGCAATTTGTTGTGCAGTGTGAGGATCACCATTCAATTCAAACAGCTCCTCCATAACTTCCCCAGCCTTGTCAATTCCCTCATACTTGGCTATGTATAAGATGAGGGGTGAAAATTTTTCTCTCATCATAAAGCCATCCCTCTTCACCTTAGATGCCCTCTTTTTAAACAAGTTTGATAAGATGTTTTGAAACCTTTTCATTTCCTCTCCTATGTCATCAAATATTTGGTGAATTAGTAATTCTGAAAGTATAGCACACACACTTTGATCAAGTTTATCTTTAATGAAGTTAAACATGTGCTCTGCGGTCAACTTATGAGTGACTCTCACAGTCTTTATGTCCCTTTTACAATTACTGAAACCAGATGACAAGTTGAGCAAAAATTTAAAACTCTGGCTGACATTAACTTCCCAGCAGGTTCTGCGGCCTTGTCTCAAAGATTTAAAAATTGACTCAGAACCAAAGATGAAATCAAAGCATGAGACAGGGATCATTTTGAAGTCATGATCAAAGTAATTGATCAGAGACACATACTTCAAAATTTTTTCTTCTACATCATCCTCAACTTCCGAACAAAATTCTTTAACTGTGTTTTCTATGTGGTCCCTGTTAAAATTTTCTTTGAATATGTTGAATGCAAACAATGATTTAGGGTTTTCATAATGTTTTTCAACATATTTAGACTTTCGGGTAAACCAGTCCCCTTCTCCTGGGCTCAGGCTTTGATCAAGGGCTACAATCATTTCCTTCCTACTTTTGACAGGGACACTCGTAGAGCGTTTACAAATAAGCAGCACAAAAGCAGTGTCATTTATGTTTTCTTTGCGTGCTTTACTTTCCAAACTCACTTTCAATTGCCACATCTTATCGTCTTCTTCATTATCAAGAAGTACAAGGATGGGCTTGGGAGAATCATCTTTGATTAAGAAAAATTCAAAAAGCTGGTCAACAGTTTGATCTGTAATGTCTCTCACTTGGCAACATCTAAACAACTTTCGCAAGCACCAGAGAATATGTCTTGATGAGGTGGTTCCACCAGCCCCTGGCTGATGGTACAGGTAAATTTCTATGATTCTATTTTCTCCACCATGATTTTTACCTTCAAGGGCACCATGCACTAGTTCGTAAAGCTCAGAATGAATTTTCCTCTCACAAACATGGTATGAGAAAAAATTGAGCCATTGAACTTGTTCTCCACGATAGAATTGCTCCTCTGCTTTTTTTTGCTTGGCCTGAATCCCACACTCATCATCCTCTGTATGGACAGGGTCACCCAGTGAGACAACTTCAATATCATTCCATTCCTTTTCCTTCTTTTCACTGACACTTACAAAACTTCCACTAGAATGTGGGATTTCACACTCAAACCTTTTTTCAACCTGACACCATGAAGAAACACTGTTGTTGACCTGCTCCCATGGTATGCCAATGATGCACCTTTTAGCTATATCATCCTTTTCAACTACATTTCTCATCAATGATGTTGTCTGCCAGTGATCAGCATCTGATTGCTTGTCACAAAGCAGAATCCATTGGTCCGAAAATGGACTTAAAATGTCTGTACAAGCTTCCAACAAAATATCATAGTTGGAGGATATCAAGCAAATGATGACCAATATTCTCTCTTTTGAGGATTTGTTTAAAAAACATTTGAAGGCCCTTCCAAAGGATTCCTTTCTGTTTTTGTTCCATTTGACTGCTTCCATTTTTTCCATTTGCCCATACCCATTACAAAAAACCCAGCTAGGGTACTTGTTCTCTGTCACTTGATTCTCCATGTCCACTATTTCTTTTTTGGTTTTCAGTTTTTCATCAAAATCATTCAAAGTGACCACTCTAAGTACTTCCTCCTGTGCCTCATTCAGCTCTTGAAATATCCCTCCAGAACTTCCATCTGAATCAAAATCAAACACTACCTGAACTGGTAAGTATTTGATGAATTCAAACAGACTTTTATCAAATGAAGAAGACGTGATAGGGCTCAGCAGGACGAAGATTGATATGTTATCATCCATTTTTGAACGTCCACCTGTAAGGTAACAGCGAAGTTGTGTAACACTTTGCAAGGCTGGCTTTGCACCTAAGCTTTCATCCTGTTTCCTTTTTGCAATCGTGAATTCTGGTACCTTAGATTGAGAACAGGCATCCCCTAGTGTCATCACCTCAGGTAGTCCTGATTCAGAGAACTTGAAAATAGGATCTCTTAAACCCAGTTTTTTCAAAAGGTGAGGGAGACATTTTGTATTGATCCTGATTAACTGATCACAGGTATGCAGGTGTTGGGGACGAACATCATACTCTATAACAAACAATGAAGATGATACCTGATTAGAGTTAGAGGTAACTCGAACTTTTTTCATTTCACTGACTGCATTTTGAATTACTTCTTTCTGACTCTCAAAAAACAGTGAAAATAAGAGATTATCATCAAATTCAGAAAGGCAAATACCTTTCACTTGTCCTTCTTTTCCAGTTGTTGATTCTCCAGGACATATTCCAAAATAAATTGTTCCATTTCTTCTATCATTAATACAGGCTGTAGCAAACTTGGCACAGTGCTCTAGCACATAGTTTTTCAAATCATCCTGGGACTGGTACTCAGGGAAATGAAAGTTCCTGATTGGCACTGTTTTCTTGCCTCTGAGAATCCTGGATGTGTCCACCTTTCTGCCCTGAACATAGCAATCTGAAGCTTTCACTTGGTAGCCAAACTGACGGAGGGTTTCAAATACTGTCTCTGGCTTTGACTGATGTTGTTGTTCCTTGTGCTCTCGAATAATTGATTTCAAGATCATTCGATGGCCTGCAGTCAAAAAGGGCAACTCATTCTTAATGTCTTCCTCATTCATGGAAAGTAAGATCTCTCCATTAATATTTTGTGAGATCAATTCATCCACACAGTCAGCATCAATTTGTTTTTCTTTAAATCTTTTGCACAGAAGTTCTCCCAATTCAACAGCAGTTAGGCTCTTTATAGACTTGCTGATACCTGAAGAAATAAAGATAGAAGAACAATTTATCTAGTGACATAACAGCGATTGAAAGAATCCTGTGAAATCTGGAGTCTAAACATATCCTGAATAAGGACCATTTTGTAAATAAGAAAATCCATAATCAACAAGTAGAGTCTGAGACACCAATAAGCCAGTTAACACATTTAACTGAGCCACGTTGGGTACTATCCTTGACCTCCCAGGGCTGCTTACAGGGTACAAAAAGCACACTGAAATAAAGTGCATTTTTCGTTTTTTTTAAAAAATGACAAAAGCTAGGACAATACTCTGTAAACATTTCACAACCTTTTCAAATTCAATTCAAAAAAAAAAAAGAGGAAGTTTTGCATTAAACTATTCAGTGGTTTTTCTTTAAACTGATACTGATTGTTTATGTTTATTTATTGGAGGTTTTAGGGCCCCACGACACACGAGGGTCATAGAGGAGTGCAGAAGAAAGGAATATTATAGATTAGTTAAAAGAGGGAACAGATCAAGCCACAAACAGCAGAGATGATTTACACTAAAAAATAAATATCACCTATCAAAACACATCGACACCATAGAGAGATGATTTACAATGACAAAAAACATCATCTCTAACGAAAACAAGCAATGGCAATCACTCAGGACAGCATATTGGTTCAGGAAGATACAGGATCTTTAAACCCCCTTTGTGTACTTAAGTACTCAGTACGTCTAACTTGGAGTTATGTACATGAGACATGACATACGGGATGACCACTGTAACGTAAACAGGACAACAAAAACTGGACTCTGGACAGAAAGGACTTGGGGGAAAAGTAAGACAAGAAGCTTCAGTGAAAGAAAAGAAACAGAGGTAGAAGAGGTACCAGGGACGCCGCCAACCTCAATTTCCCAGTGGAAAGACCACTTTTTTTAACTTTTGTAACCGGTTACACAGTTTACCATTATCATTATTACTTTGTATGGTTTCATTTTCTTAGATTTACATACACCTTTATGGTGTTGAGTGGCACTTCACTCTCTTTAGTTTTAGTGCTAGTTGACCTTTGGGTGGGTTCACTTCCAGTGCTTTAGTCATGTAAGAGAACCGCTAAGTTGAAATGGTCTGTTCTGTCTATCCACCTGTTGGAAGAGGACGCCATATTAGGTGAGAAAATTGTTTGTAATTATTTAAAGAACTTGGAATAACTTTTGAATACTTTTTTTTTGGATTAAGATGTAACTATTTGCAATTATTGTATGTGAATAATTTGTGTGTTTTAGCTGAGAAGAAGAAAAGAGAATTCTTTCTTTAGTGCTAGCTTGATCGCTTGTTGTGGTTTGCTGACCATTGGTTCTTTGTTGCCTGTTAGTTTAGTTGAGATTTTGTTTCTAGATTATTTGCATTGTCTTACTGGAAAGAATGTGCTTAAATTTCTTATTATAATTTTGCTAGGCTAGTCTTAATGGAATGTTAACTAGTGGATTAATTGCGCTAATTGTTTTTGGTTTTCATTTCTATTTTTTTTTTTTCAGGGTGCACTTCTTTTCTTTCCTTGCCTTTTCTTACTTCCTTCTTTTCTTCCCTTTCCTTTTTCTTCCTTTCTGTCCTTTTTTCCTGCTTTTTTTTTTTTTTGCTCTTTTTCTTATTGTTGTTTGTCCACCATCCTTCTATTTTGAATTCCATTCTTAGATATTTTGATTCCATCCTAGATTTATCGGTTTAGAATTTTATTGTAAAATTCTTGAATCCATCCTTAGTGAATCCACTTTTTACACAGTAGCAACCTAGTTCAAGTTATAGATTTTGTCGCAGCATTATTTTGCTATGTCGGTAATATATGGTGAATAAACCCTTGAGCTACAATTTTTGGTATTTAATATCTTCATTCTATGTTGACTGTCAATTATTTTTGAGTTACATGTGTTGTGGTCTTACGTACCGTCACGGCTGGACGTACGTTGTTTTCTTTACGTAAGCACGTATTGTCTAGTTTTTATGTTGTTTATGTGCCCTCTTCGTGTTAAAATAATGAACCCGGGATAACATAATTGGGATAACATAATTGGAGGTAATCGTTGGGGAGGGTTACAATAATTGGGGACTCTCGTCCAGGATTACAATATTTGGGGAAATTCATCGTCAGGGAGGTTACACTGAGATTCTGCTTCTGTTCATGTTTCCATAATAAACGATGTGTGATGATGGCTTTGGTGTATTGAGCAATGAGGGTTTAAGTATTTAAAAATTCATTTGAATGAGAAGAGAATACTGAATTAGAAAGTATTAATGAAATCAGGGAGTTTTTAAAGTGGTTTTATTTCTATAAGAGTTATTAGACTAGTAAGAGACTATAAATATAAATTGTCCAATAATAAAGGATGCAAAATCAGTGTGCCTTCTTAACCAATTGAGTGAATGAGCTATTATGTGTAAAGTAAAGGAATCTTAAAAAATAAACCAATTCATTGGATTGATAAGAGATTTTGAATACATAAGGCTGCATTGATTAACAGTCTTTGGAACCCGTAGATAATTATCCCTGCGGTTTTTTTAATACAGTCACAAATTTTCGGAATTTTTTTGCTTGCCCCTACGCGGCTGCAAAGTTTGAAAATTTTTGGAAAATTTTGCAAATTTTCGTAAAATTGTACATAATATATGACTGAAAAGCTCACAAGGACATCCAAATGACCAAAAAATTATAATTAAAACAAAATTAACAAATCAATCGAATTACGCATGCCGTTTCCCCATTCGTGCACACCTCTGAACAGACTCTTATCAAAAATGGAAACAAAAGACACCCACATCGTTAGCACAGACGGGTACGCTGTTTGGGATGCCTCATCAAGTTTTCCCCATCACATGGGTAAAAAGGAAATCTTGAGTAGACACTTTCTGCCATGCAGACACTTGGTCCAAGCATGTGTGACAAGCAATTTAGACGTGCTTCCTTTCTTTGCTGCTATTCCTATCTAGTAGATTGGTACCACAGACACTGAAGAAATAGCCTGAGGCTGATGATTTTGTTACTACTTATTTCCTTCCGGAGTCAGTAGCTAAAAGTTATTGACCGTGGCCCAGTGGGCAAAACCCTCTCCCCCCCCCCCCCCCACTTATTTTTCCAGTAAGTTGGATGCCTTGAGAGTTGGATTCCACATGTTTGCCCATTTTAAAGTGTTGCCATCACTGAGTTATGGCCCCTTCAAGGCCATTTGGTGCTTTTTCACAAAAAACAGTGTTTGGGCTCAAAATACCCAACATTATATAGACAACCATATAATAACCACTACGTTAGTGAAAACATAATATTTATACTTAAAAATTAAAGGAACCGGAAAACATTCATTGAAACATAGTGTGAAAAAAAAAACTTTCAAAGGCGATTTCTCAGTAATTTTATTGCACCTATAAAATTAAACCATGTTCTTTTCTGGGTCAAGCTCCCTTCAGCATGCAGCCTTTGCCACTTTGATTTTATGAAAGTACATGATATGGGCTATGTGAGGGAAAAAAAATTTGCGCGAAAATATTTTCGCACATTGAGGAGTTATGGCCCCTTGAAGGTCATTTGGTGCATTCTCACTAAAAACCCTATTTGGGCTTAAAATGTGTGATATTTTACAGACAATCCAATAGCTCGGGCTGTCAAAAAGGAAAGCTAATACTTAAAAGTGAAAAAAGTGCAAAAAATTAATAGGAATACATAGGAAAAAACAAACTTTCATAGGTGATAGAGGGTGGGCAGCTTGTGTAAACACTTCCCCACTCCAATGGGGAATCTATGAGACCTACTTTTTTAGTCATATTGAAGACTTCAAATGTCGATCTGGACTTAACTTCAATTCTTTTTTCTACCAGAATTATCCCCTATTAGCGGACATCTTGTTTTCATGCTAACACATCTGCTTGTTATTCCTATGTATACTGATCGTTTGTCTATTCACTTGGTAACCAAAACAAATACAGTTAATCCAACTTGTGTTATTCAAGACAGTAATTCTGATTATATGTATCATTGTAATATGATTGCCTACTATTATGGTTGTCATAATTAAGTTATTGTCCTTGAAAGGTCGTTTTGTGCAAAAGTCAAAACAACTTTACAAGATCACAAGAAAGTATGTAAAAATTAATAGAGAAAAGGTATCATTCTCTGTTTGCAAATGTGTATAGTAGTCAAACTTAAATGCATTTTGAAGATAATGTATTAACTGTCATCTTAAAAGTAGAGATAACCCTGTACATGAATAAGCATCAATATAACAACTACAAATTACTTTATGTCAACCATGGCATCATAATGTCAATGTTGTC
>JBCIKM010246455.1:0-12208 GCA_039654465.1 Melibe viridis | reverse complement strand
GTTTGTGAAAGAGAGCACTCCTGAGAGTGCTAGAAAAAGCAAGACGATAGCTCTAGCTAAAAGACAAGAGACAGAAGGAGACCCACCAAGGACAGTGGCAGAGTAAATGTCTTCATCGGTTGATTCATGAACAAAACTATGTGAGACACCAATGAAGTTTGTACGTTGCACCTTTGGCTTTACAACCCAGCTCTGAGACAACTGGGTGTGAAAGGCCTGGGGCCATGTGTGTCCCACTTGCCCTTGCTTGTTTTGCATTTACTTGACACTTTGCGGCCAAACTCACGCTTCTATTTATTGATTATCCCCCCAGTGTCTGCTCCCCATCCATCATCTCCTCGTGGTGTCACACACAAATCACATTCCCTGCTACCATTTTTGTTTATAGGAGGTTTTAGGGCGCCAAGACATGAGGATCAAAGAGCAGCACAAGCTGTGTGTCAAAGAGGGAACAGATCAAACCTCGAACAGCAGGGAGATGATTTACACTAAAAAATAATATGTCTCTCAAAACCCATAGATGGATAATTTACGACAAAAAATATCATATCTCATTACAAAAATAAGCAATGGCCATCCCCCATAACAACAGCATTCATTATGGTATTGGCAGACCCAGGATCTTCAAACCTGTTTCATTTGTGTCTTTAACCACTCAGTATATCTTGTCACCCCGGGGTTATGTACCAAAAAAGGCATGAAATAGGGGATGACCACAGAAAACTAAAACAAAACAAAAAGCAGGACAAACATGAAAAGGGGAAAAAGTAAGACAATAGCTTCAATATAAAATAGAAAAGAAAAGAAACAGAAGAAGTGCCCACCAGGGACACCCACCAACTGAGACAAGAAACAGACACAGAAGTAGAAAAGACAAGAATAAAAGAACACAAAAGAGTCACACTAAAAAATACATAGAAATAAAAAAGACAGAATTCTTCTTTGTACAAACAATGAAGATTTTATTCTTCAAATTAGAACCTCTCAAGTTGTGCTTGGCAACTCATCAGCTCCAGTAAGTCTTGAGTTTTTCATTACATTGTGTTACATAATAATATACCAAATATGGAAGCTAAGTTTTTAGACCATTGTGTTGTCAGGGGTTGTAAAACTTTATCTCTGTTTCATATCCTCTGCGCTATCATTTATATTTATTATTTGTGACTTATTTTCTTCCCTTTCTTATATTTCATTGTTTTGGGGTTTTGGTTTTTTTTTCTTCAACTCCCTTTCCCCGAGGTTCTAAACATTATCATGGGACGCTTCTTTTCATTAACATTAATTTGAGAGGTTCTCATGGTATTTAATTTACAGATTATAATCATAATGTACACAACTTACACAGAACATGAATGAAAATCCAACAAGACCAAATGAATAACTTACAATAACATCAAAGCTAGCAAGAACATTGTATCTGTCAGTTTACAGTCTGTTCACTACATGGTCTCGGGCACATAACATCTAACTCTGAAAAGAAGGTCATGTCTTCAATTTCTTAAAATAAGTAGGACAAATTTTATTCAAACATCCCGACAGTTTAACTAATGAAAATGATACAAACAATCATGTAACAAAAAACAAGCATGCTCCGAAAACCTCTGGCAAAGTACGCTCAACTCTAAGGCTACAAATATATTCAAAAGGCCACAACACACTTTAGAATTGATCACCTGTATGAGAAATTATCATCTGAATTTTTTTTCCTTCTCCCGTAAAGAACATAGATGGTTTGTGCCCAAGACCATTGGCTAAACCATTATCTACCATCTCCCACTGAAATGGTTTGCCCCTGATACTGATACAGACTGCTGTTCCCCAAAAGATCATTGCTGTCAAAAACAACTTTTCTGCGTAACAGACACCACATTCTACTTTCGTATTTTAACTTTAAAGCCCCACAATTTGGATAGCTGAGGAACAAGGCTTCAATAACAATATAAAAATGCTACCATTGACACTTACCTACTTTAAATTCACCATGACTAACCTTTGTTAAAATTTTATAGCTATCTTTCTATAAAAGTGAATTTGCCCTTCCAAGAGAAAGACTTTATATACAATCCCTTAAAAACTGATATTTGAGTTAAACACACGGAACAAAATATTAATCCTGAATATTTTTATATTTCATCCCCCCCCCCCACCCCCTTTTTTTTTTTTTGATTCTAGAGACTCAAAGGCCCACAATCCCTCAAGGTAAATCATCCTCCGATGTAAATACCATGGCAACGATGACACAATTCAAAATTTTCTGGTTCTGATCCATACCTATCTTGTGTGTATTTTGATGTAGTCAAATAGTCTGAGCACAGAAATTAGATATGACCTTGACATATAATTCAATGAAATAACCTTTGACTGGCCACTTAGCACAGGAAAAGTGGAGAAAAAAGACATTATTTCCTTTTCTGCTGCAACCTATGATAATCATCATCTAATCCAAAGCACAGAGCAATGGAGAATTCAAATCTATTTTGGCCGCAACTGTAAGAAAAATAAATGAAATAATGAGAGGAAAGAGAAATCATAACACAACAGATGCGGGAATTTTTTTTTTTTTTTTAATCTTTGATTAGGTACAATATACTTTCCTTCTTTGATTTCAGCTTTTATGATGCGAGTATAACTCAAAACCAATAGCCTTCCAGACGGATGGACACAGGAGAGGGAAATAATCAAGGACAGCCCATGTTCCATGCTCAACGTACCAGTGTCAGGTCCTGACCAGTTCTTGAGACAAATATTTACATGTTAAGAACAACTCTTTCAAAGTTAACGAGGTCTGACATGGTTGCTGAAAATTTTTCAACATAATCCTTTTTCAATCACTTCTTCCAAGAAATATCTGAAACCTTGAAATGCATATAAATAGAAACATTTTTACCAATTCCTAGCTTTTTAAAAACATACGCCTTGTAAAATACTGTTACTTTAGGGTTATGCTGTTATGAGGGGTACAAGAGGATCCCCTGTATAGGATTTTAATACACAGCTACTAATTACAGGCCTGTACAACTCATTCAGTACCCTCAGTGTTCGTTCTGTCTCATCAAACTGGGGCAATGGCTGGCTTGGATTACAAACAGTTTATTCAGACTATAATCTGCCTTTATGGAAAATGACACAGATGACAAAACTTAAGAGAAAGCTACTATGAACTATGTTAGCCAAATGATAAATGCAGGAAAGCCTTCCAGTCCTTATCACTACTAATAATAACAGCCTGCCTTAAATCATAAATGCCTCAAGAATCATGTAACAACTGTGAACCATATTTAATTTTATAATTTCAATAAACACACATTCGAAGAATAAACAAACAAAACACAATAGCACAAAACGAAACAAAAAACAAACCATTTTATAAAAGTGCCCCCATTATGAAATCAGTTAACACGAGTCCATATTACTATATTTGTCACAGAACAAAAACAAAATTGTTTTTTCATAGAGAGGGGAAGGGGAGTTGCAGTAATAATTAATAGAATCACGTCTCAGTCTTCTAGTCTCTGGAAAGTCGTAAGGGCACTGAGAAAGATGTGTCTAGAGTCTGGGATGAGAGAGACAGCCAAATGTCTAGAAGTAGTAATAGTAAAAGTACCCATATGATAATGATAACCACTTGCTTTCCAAGAATAACAATAAAAAATAAAATTCATAATAAAAAACCTGAATATAAATATAAATACCCCCCCCCCCCCCAAAAAAAAAAAACACATCCAACTGGAATAAATTAACATCAATATCATTTTTCAATATGGACAGTTCGGATGGATAACAAAAACAAAAGTTGAGATAAATGTCAACAGAGAAGAAATAGAAAGATCAGGTTGCACAAATGAACTGTATTTGTGTGCTCAAGACTATGAGGATACATGTGATTATCATCGACCACTCACCACTTGGGTCAACCTAAATTGTGTGAACTTAGAGTTAGTCCCTTTCAGAGGAGGATCAAATCTTTCAACTGTTGTCACCCCACCCCACCCTCTCCCCACCCCAATAAAGTTCACAAGTGTCATATCCAGATCTCAAATGAGAATGTTCAGTTTTCATAAAATGAATTAGTTGAACTAAGGCAAAAAATCTTGTAGATTCCAGAGGTATTAATTCAGCTTTGTGAAACTGCATGTATACTCTCTAGTGGAAGGCATGACTGCAATCAAATTACATTATAATTCAGAGGGAATCTATATGTGTTCTTTAAAATCGAGGTAAAAATAACTTCAGTGGTGAGTGTATACCAGATAACTCTTTAATTCTTTGGCAAAATGGTGACATAGGTGACATTATTACATTCCTTCGGTATGACTCTGGTCTTCTATCACAGATCATTATCTCTATTGTTTAATAAGCATGAGCCTTTAGTATCCATTCTAACCAGCAAATCATGACAAATGGCAATTGAGGTACAAACATCTCCCTCTAAGTGAAAGGTAGAATCAGCAGTCTGAAGCGAGTCTGTACTTAAGGGGTTCCCAAGCAGTAATGAATACCATTGGGATGTTTTCATTTCAAATAAAAAAGAAATACCGAGGCTCATGAGAAAAATCTGCATGGCTATTCGATCCCATCCTGACCCACAAGTCAGCTTTGAACAAATGTGACTGGGTGATCAGGACTGAAGAAAAACACTATCCTATTTACCATATGAAAAGTCATCAGTCTTGGAAACAAATACACGACTTGACTTGGTTAAAAAAAACAAGTAATGGGACTGGAGTTATTCAAAAGCACAGGACCAAGAAAGACAAAGCACCTCTGTAGCCGTTGGTGATATCCATGAAGGCAATGACGATGGTGATGATGCAGATCGATGAAAATGAAGCAGGTAAGAATCTTGCAGTGCATGAATGCATGAAGTCAGAGGGGGGCGTGAGCAGGTTGGTTGTTGGCTGTCCCAAAGACTGGATGTCTGTCTCATAGACCTGTTCGGTCCTCTTCCCATGGGGAAGTGCTGCAAGCAGGACGACCATGAGGCCTTGTGGAGTAAGAAGAGCCGTCGGTCCTTAGCGCTGCGAGGGAACTGGCACCGGCGAGAAGAGGCACGGCACACTAAACAGCATAGAACACCAGTTGAAGTAGTGGTGGTAAGGTATCCGAGGCAATGAAGGAAGACTAGACGTCTGAGAATCGTTATACATTGATCAGTTCGTTGAATCCAGTCCAAAGTCTGTTTCTCGTCGTCTCAACAGTCTGTTGTGGCGTCACTACTTTGTACACGGTCAAGAAAAGGTGGCTCAGTCAATGCGGGAGTGACGTCAAAAGTTGAAACCATCTTGCGGGATTGAGGGGTTTGGGTTGAACTGGTAGCCCTCCTGGTTGGCATCCGGCTGTAAGGCCGATTCCTCTTGCTGTGGGAAAGACATATAATATAAAACATTTATACCCTCACAATTTACACTACATACCTTTAGTTTGCATTAATAATAAGAACAATCAGACAACTTAAATTCCAACTGACAATAATACTCAAGCAATCCACATGATGCTGTGGCCCAGGGAACCTTTGGGGCTGGTTAAACACTGAAGGCCACTTTTTATTCCTTGGCTCAATAAAAAGTATAGGTTTTCACTTTAAAAAATGCATGCATGGGCCCAAAGCTAATAATATTAAAAAAAAAAAAACAGTGAGTACTAACTTATTCCTTTTTTTTAATTTTCAATTGTGCAATACTTAGTTTAATTCTTTAGAGAAACATTTTTTATTTCTCATCAGGGGGTTTTAGGGTCCCATGACACACAAGAGTCATAGGAGTTGCATTTCTCAAGTCTGTTGCTAAGTTTTCCCTTTGAGTCGAGTCTTTACTTATGTGTACTTACTGCCAGGAGGGACCTGGACTGCACATACAAGTGACCTTATGTATGGATTCAAAGCAAACTGTGATGCATCCATAAATTCTACAATAAGACTGACAGCTTTACCTCATCATTGAAGAAGTTGTCAATAATTTCAAAAGATAATTTGTAGATATCCTCGTTTTCATGGTTCTGAAGGCCCTCAATCTTGTCTAGACCTGTAGAGAACAAAAGAGAATATTAATATCAAGCTGGAACACAAACCGTTCACTAAGTCCTGTAACAATATGCTTTTATCATAGGAAGAAAAAAAAAAAGATAATTTGTATAACACCAATTAATGAGGTCTTTTAGCACTTGAATTAGTACATATCGGTCAAAGTTCAGTAGACAGAAAAAACCTGCGAGATTTTGGCAGTATTTGGAAAAACCTGCAAGACTGAAAGCTGTTGTCCTGAATATGTAAATGGTTAAACAGCTGTATCCTAGAAGCTAGATGTAATTTAAAAATATAGATGAGTAGGAAGTATTTCCACTCCCCCCCCCCCCCCCTCCCAAAAAAAAAAGTTAGTACCTTCCCCTGCATTCTTTTAGCCAATGATGCCCAAAATAACTTGAACCCTATACCACAGGCCTAAAGTTGCCCTTAAATACAATTCAAACCTCTCTTATAAACACTTTGACAATTGAGCACTTCTTTCCTCTGTAGAAGAGTTGGGGCATAGTGGTCAACAATGAAGCCCCCGACAAATTACATGATACTAGCCGTAGCTGTATTGATCAGTTGACCAGATTTCTCTCTCTCTCACACCCTTCTCCTGAATCCACCACACTCTCTTTACTCCCCTCCCCCCCTCTCTCTCTCCAATGCCTTTCTCTCAATCTCTCCCTCCCACACATTCACTTTTTCAATCTCTCCCTCCCACACATTCACTTTTTCCCCTCCCATCCCAGCCCTCTTGCTCCCCTACTCTCACCTCCACATTCCTCAATGGTCTGACAGATGCTGTCCAGCTCCTCGCCGGCCATCTTGAGTATGTTGTTGATGCCGTCCAGGACCACGCTGACAATCTGGGCGTCCTTTACAGACAACAGATTGCAAAAAGGAGCGAGCACACCCATCTCCACAACGTAAGCCACCTGCTCCTTCTTGCCACTGATGGTCAAGTTGCTGATGGCCCAGGCAGCCTCTTTCTGGGTTTGGAAATCTGACTGGAAAAATAAAATAAAAAACAATGGAAAATAAGATTAAGAGTAACTTAGTCAATCCTTTGTTAAAGTTTGTTGGGGGTGAGGGGGTTGCCAATGAATTGCAATAAACCATATATTTGTGAATTTGTGAAGAACATTTTATGGAGAAGTGCATTTTTATCACAATTTTTTTTTCTTTCTTCCCAGAGGATACTCATTCCAACCAGCTAGATTTTTCTCAATGGAGTACTCTCCCAATTATTAGGCCTAAATTGAAGCAAATTCTACTGACAGCTTGGTAAACAACAAAGCATAAAGAAGACTTCATGATGCCTAAAATTGTTTCCAAGAATCATTCTGGATTCCTGAAATCTAGCTATCATTAGTTTCTCCAGCCTCTCTGATGAGAGCAGGACTCACCCTATTGAGGTGATGGATGACCAGAGGAATCAGCCCTGCGTCAATGACGGCCTGCACTTGTTGTTGGTTGCCCGCTGTGATGTTTGACAAGAACCACACCGCTTCCTGCCGAGGAGGGGAACAAAAAAAAAAAAATATGAATGAATGATAAGCAAAGAATTTCGTGTCTCTCCAATTTTTTTTAACATACAACAAAACCATTGAAATAAAGCCTATGTTTGCTTCTTATTATCAATGGAAATTCAACACAAAATTAGTCAAAATTACTCCTTACACTTTTGCTTCATCCTGCTAGATAAGGAAGGGAAGTAATTTCTTCCATACTTTAATCACAGCAATAAGAAAAATGAATTATCATTTTTACGAAGTCTCCCCTTAATTGTAAAGAAAACATCCCCCCCCCCCCCCCACATAATTAAACTATCACCAATGATAAATCAACACCAGTACTGCTCAACATCCTTGTTACAATAGTATCATCTAAGGCGATTGTCAAGGTATAAGTGCTGGAACAACGCCAACAAGAGAGGAGAGCCATAGACAAAGAGGGACCCACCAACACTGCACTCACTGCCAGCTCAGCAAGCTATCCACTCGGCCATCAACCAGCATCCATGGTGGAGGTGTCACTGATAAAATGCTCACCAAGTGCTTTGCTATGATGAGTGCCAGTTGCACAACACGTAACACCCACAGAAATAGTGGCTCAACTGCTAAGGCATTCGATTTCCATGCCGAAGAGCATTTGTTAGATTCCTTCCAGCGTAATTATGTGTCCTTGGGCAGGGCAATTTACAACACTGGCCTCATCCTATCGAAAGTGGATGTAAGGCTCAGAGGTCCTCCTGGTTGTAGACAATGTTGTCTCTATGTCCCAAAAAAACCTTAAACACCTAACAGGCAGATTGCATCATCTTATGTTCGTTGCCCACCAGGAATACAGTGTTGGAAAGGCTTTAGAGCATGGTGACGCCAGTGGATAGGTGCTATATGAGTATCCATATAATTATCACTCACTTTGTTGATTTTCTCTTTGGGATGCGTCAACAAGGCAGGGAAGTGCTGCAGGGCTTTGCAGTTGAGGACAGCTTGTGTCTGGTCATCAGAACCTGTCACAATGTTGCCCACTGCTCTCAAAGCAGCAGTCTGAGGACAGAATATAAAAAAGATTTTGCAGACAACTAATAAAATTAACAAAAGAAGTACACATTTGAGGGATAACAGACGACTACAAACAATTTGGAAAGTGGATCATGTTAATTTTCAAGCCGTTGTGCGTTTAGTTTACTTATCGAGCAAATTAGACTTTTTAAAATCTTTAAATCCATATATGCTGCTGGGTATTTTGAGTGCAACTGGCTGAAAGCATGCCAATTTGTGTACAATTTATGAGCCGGATTCATATGTCAGTTGGTTATGCTGAATCCAACCTGCAATTCAAGAAGCCATTTCCTTTCCTACCTGTACTTTGACATCCTGATGACAGAGTAAAGGAACCAAGAACTGGACCACCCCACTGTCAATCACCATCTGAATCTGCTCATTGCCGCCATCAGTCAGGTAAGACAAGGCCCACACAGTGTCCACCAATATCTGATGATCATCAAAAAGATTAAAAAATTACTCAGAGATATTCTCAATGCCAATAACAAGGACAATACTGTATGTACTAGCCTGAGCAAGTAAACAAAAGGTAGCTTCCTTAATTTGAAGCATTGGCTACCTCTAAATATTCGAAGCTGAAATAAAGCTTAAGATCAATTAAGAAATATTTCCGGATACTTTAAAAGAAAGCTCCAGTCTATTGTCAAAGCACTTCAGTAATGAAAACATTCTTCCCTTGAAGGTTTAAGAGGATAACTAGTGGACCCAGTAATGCTTAGCATAAGGGTAGAAAATTGGACATATGAACACATGCTATTGTTCTCACTTCGATGCCTGATAAGAGTAGATCTTTTAGAGTGTGATACATTTAAGTGCTGCTCGGTTGTGTAAAATGATTTATTAATTTTACAGTCCATTTTTGCAAGCCATAGGACTATTAGATAGAAAACACACACACACAAAAAAAACAAAACAAAGACCCCCACATAGCAAAGCATAAAGTAATATGACATTACATTAACATCTGAGTGGTGTATGAGCTGACACAGGGCAGGTAGAATCTCTTCGATAGTTTGTGCAGGAGGGGGAGGTTCCTTGTTGCGACACAGGTTGACAATCACCCAGGCTACATTACGGAGGAAAGGGAGAGGGATTGTGGGGTTGATAAAGGCAAGGAGATGCTGTACCGCCCCGAGGCTTATCACATAGTTTCTACATTGAGGTCCATCACCTGAAAAGAAAAAAGAAAAATATGTATCATAATATATTAGATGAGTTGTTAATAGGGAAATGAAAAATTTAATCATGCTACAAAGAAATAGTTTTTTAAATTCACAAAGCAAATATATAAAAATAGGATTTAAAAAATTGAAAAAAACTTTTTTTTTTTTTTTTCAAATTACTCTGTAAAATGGTTTGGAATGAAACTTCAGAAGGAAATTCAAAGATTCAGAAAGACATTTTCAGAAAAAAGTGGAAATGACTGATTGCCAAAATGCACTTTAAGTTACAGAAATCACAGGACACACTTAAAACAACAATGAATGGAATTGTACGATAAAACTATGATGGAAAAAAAAAAAAAAAAAAACCTTATAAGATTTCAACTGAGAATTTTGGTTAAGAGAATAAGACTGTGGGATGTAAATTGTATACAGTCCTTGCATGAGCCACTCAGCCCAGATAACAACATCGATTGAACTACATGGTTTAAGTGTTTTTGTAATAAAAAAAAATATCAAAAAATCAACAAATGCAAAAGAGAAGGTGAACACAATCTTGTGCCATTCATTCCCTCACCAATAATGTTGCCTAAGGCCCACACTGCTTGTTCACAGACATTTTGGTGCTGTGACTGCAACAACTGAAGGAAATATGGTACAGCCCCTGGGGAAGAGAGAAGCAGTGAGCTGGCATAAGTTTACAAGGGCAAACATTTTTATCACTGAAATGTGAAAAACACAAGTCCTTTGTGTTACTAAATTCAAATTTTTCCTTTTTTTTTTTTATTTAAGGCAAACGCTGGTACAGTAAATCTATTCAATTCTTGGAAATACAATATAAACCTCTTCAAAATCAGAAATAATTTCTTTTTAAAGTAACAATCGAAACTGAAAAATAATTTTTCTTCATCCCTGCCATAATGACCAATCAGCCAAAATTTAAAAAAAAGAAAGGTCCAATGTAAAAAAGAGGACAAAAAAGAAAGAAAAAGAATGGGAAGTTATAAAGAGACCAAAAACAAAACAAACAAAAAAAAAACAGGTTGAAATCAAGTTGGGCTATAATGTGCCATTTCTGGCAGCACAAACCTGCATTGACGACAGCCTGTGTTTGAGCAGTTGTACCAGAAGCAATATTTGTCAAAGCCCAAGCAGCTTCAAACTGTAAAGGTGGACTGTTGGGAAAAAGAGGAAACAAATGTTTGGGGAAAAAATTAGGAGACAAAAACAATAAGCATGAGCATTGTGTTCTAATGATTGCATGTGGTAACCAGAAAAGAGCTCGAACAATCAGAATCTGATCACAGCAAATATAAACATTCTTATTTTCACAAGAGAAAAGAAAGATTTTTCTTTAACTTAACCGACTGACCTTTCTCAGATAGACAATTAAGTTGAGAGAGAAAAGAGACAAAAACAGCTGGTTCTCAAAATTATCAGAAGAATGAAAATGAACCAATTGCCTAAGAGTTTGGCAAGAGATAGTTACATAAGATATCCTAAAACATAATTATTTCATAGTAAAAATGATTTTTCCAAAAGTTTTCCTGTAGAATGATTATTTTTTTTCTCAGCAAACAAAAATAATTAAACCTGTTTTGCAGTGTCTTAATCCAGTCAAGTAAACCAGGATCATCACCCTCTTATAATTTCTAATGAACAATGTATGCCTACTCTCCTCAGACTCAAATTGGCGTAGCCATTTTCTCTGTCCAATAAATAACTATCAGGACAGAGAGTTATTAGAGGTCAAAATAAAAATCTCCCACTGCTTAACTTTAAGTATAAAAGAAATGAGTCATCTTTTTTATGAAATAAAATGTCACAATCAATCTTTGGTGACAGATTAAAATTGACTTTCAATGCATGTTGTACAAGAATGGTATTGATACTAGCGCTTCACTACTCAGCATTTAGCCGCTGGCAGCGGGAGTGGTATCGATCCCAGTCACGCCCCCCGTTTTGCACCATCTGTCACCTTCGGGAATGGTATCCACTACCTTGAATACAGGAAAAAAATTACACAGACACCAGGGCAAGCTTATATTAAATACACCAAAGAATCACATGACAGTGACAATTTCACCTTGAAAGATCGAAAGGGATTGGTTGATAAAAATAGGTAGTAAACTGACCAACAAAGGGTGTAGTCAGCATACAATAAAAGTATGCCGTGAACCATCTCCAAGCAACTTGCGGAACAAACGCACTATGTGAGTTAAGTAGAAGATGTACAGTAGACTTCGGATAACACGACATAGCTTAACACGATTTTCAGCTAACACGATTTTTTCCCCAGGTCCCACCTATATAACATTACTAAAAAAAAAAACATTTAACACGAAGTCGGTTAACACTATGTCATTTTCACAGAAAAATGTTTAAAAATCTGATAAAAATCATGAAAACAAAAAAATTCACACTAACATTGTTTACCTTTCATGTCTTCTCACGGGTCACTCGAGTCC
>JBCIKM010246235.1:0-12210 GCA_039654465.1 Melibe viridis | reverse complement strand
CGCCGTTCATGGGATTCGAACCCGGACCTTTCACTTGAGAGGCGAGCACCGTACCTCTCTGCCACATACGCCCCATTGAGGAGTTATGGCCACTTGAAGGTTGTTTGGTGCATTTTCACAAAATACACTATTTGGGCTTAAAATGTCCAACATTTTACAGGCAATCATATATCAATAGCTCAGTTTGTCAAAATTGTAAAATTAATGGTTAAAAATTAAGGAAATTGCCAAAAAAAAAAAAAAGGAATATTTTGGGAAAAACATACTTTCAAAGGCAATTTCTCTATAATTAGGGATAGACTGTGGGGTAAACACTTCCCTACTCCAGTGGGGAACTTATGAGACCTTTTTTCCCGCCTTGTTGAAGACTTCAGATGTCGAACTAGACTCTTAACTTTGATTTTTTTTTTACCAGAGTTATCCCCTATTGGTGGACATTGTTTTTATGCTAACACATAGGCTTGTTAATCCTGTGTATACCAATGGTTTGTCTATTCACTTGGTTACCAAAACAAATACAGTTTGGGTGTCATAAGTGAATTATTACCCTTGAAAGATTCTTTAGTGCAAAAGTCAAAACAACTTTACAAGATCAAAAGGAAGCATGTAAAAAGAATACAAGAATGACAGAAAATGTCTAAAAAAGAGAAAAGCTATCATTCTATATGACAAGGATCTAGAAATGGAAACATCTCCGACATTGGAGTTGCTGATAGGTGGAAGTGTTAGAAAGTGCTAAAATTAGCCTATGAAGTACTCGGGTAATGTTTATGTCTCTGTAATGTTTATGCCGAGCTGAACTGGACGTGTAGCTACGACGAGCTTTGCGCACAGCTACCTGTGAGCCAGCAGCATACAACACACAGTTGCTTTTGTTGGACTTTGATGTTTGGAGGATGACTGTGGTTGATTTTGTTGGACTTTGATGTTTGGGGGATGACGATTTCTTCTTCTTCTGTTTTTTTTTTTTACTTTGTTAAAAAAATGTCTGAAATCCGACAAATGTCGGAGGATTTACAGGTCTGCACAATAATTATATCCAGTGAGGCCAACAACACATGCCTAACTTTTAAGATTAAGGCCTTTCCCAGGTGACCCAAAAAAAGGGCCAACATCTAAACCGCAATAAAGCTATAAGCAATACACACATTACATTATGCATTATCTTATACTGGATGAAAATTCATTTCCTTTTCTTCTCTTTTTTTTTTTTGTGTTTGAGTAAAGCAAAAGCCTTCTTCATCTTTAAACATGATATGAAACTAATCCATTAGAAGGCAAGAGTGATGCGACCAAGGTCAGCCATCTGAAGAAGGTCAGCCATCTGGAAGATGAAGATTTAAGCAACACCAGCTGTGTGTGGGTTACGGGCGTGAACACAACTGTCCTGACCGTGACAGCTACTTACAGTGCACTTGCTGGTCTCAAACAAAGCGACGATGCCTTGGATTGTCAACACGCTGCCTTCATTTGAGGGAGCCTGAAAAGAAAAAAAATTCATTGATTATCATTGGCAATAGCAAAAAAAAATTTTTCAGCTCAATCTTCATTTTTCCAACCACAAGTCGTTTCTTAGGGAGTCAAAACAACCTTTCAATGAGTCAAAAAACTTTTGTATAATTAGAGAGCTTGCAAAGTTTCCAATTCTTTTGCTTACAAAATTTGCAAAGAACATAAACTGAGGTTTCTATTACCTGTTTAGCAACTTGAAAAAGCTCAAAAACAGTAATTATTGCAGACCTTGTATACTCTGTTTTCAGCCTTGCCAACTGTGAAATAAACAAAGAGGGAGGGGGGGGGGGAATACAGCCCTTGGTAGGAACAACGTGACAATTTCAATTATTAGAACCTAAAACATGAGATTGAAGTTCGACAAAATATTTTCATGACTGAGCAAAAGATTAAAATATTGAAACTGAACAAAATCCAGAAGAAGCACTGAGAAAGAAAACCATTTGGAAATTCAAAAGAAAAAATAAACATAGCATGTTGCAGGTCAGCAAAATAATAGGTTCAACACACAAATAAAAAAGCCATCAATTTTTTGTATTTGTCACTAGGGTGTATGGAATATTTTTCATGAATGGACTATTCAACAGAAAAGAATTTGATTTTAGAAAATTTAAAAGAGTTGATTCTCATTGATTGATGTTCATTAAAAAATTTTCATTGTTTGACAAAAGGAACGTCAGTGAACATTCCAAGACTATTCCACGGAGCAAAGATCACAGGCTGCCAGCGCTACTTACTTCTTCATCCAGGTTCTTCTCTGCCTTGGAGCCTTTGATGCCGGAGGCCAGGGGTGCTGACCAGTGCTTGGTCAGCGTGATGGGCTGGTAAGGCAGCTCTGGCTGACACATCAGGATGGACAGCAAGTCCACCATGTTCTTGCCGCTACCAGGGGTCAAGGTTTTATATACAAAAAATGCTGTAGCGTAGTCAAACAATCTTCATGTTACACCTTTCAGATATTTTTATCATTTCATGGAATGCGTTGGAGACCCTAGCACAGGACAGAGCACATGTTGATGGCCTATGTCCAAGCGGGGACCACAGACATCAGAAGGAAGTCGGATATTGTCCACGAGCAGTTCCCCACTTTTAGAGAGCAAAGTGATTAATTTAAAATTAGGATGTCTCTGGATGAAATCCCAACCTACGTATATCTTTTTCTCTGCCACAAAATTATGAAACATTTGTAATGTAATTATGTAATCATCAAGCAGCCACCAATCCTTATACAGCAGGAAAATCTGCACTAATGTAACAAAATGCCTGCAGTGCCATCACCACCATCATCACGTCTCCTCCCATCCTTGTCCACATTACATAAAGGTAAGATACACTTTGACAAATATAAATCCCAACTTTGCAACTCATTGATAAGAAAAAGACATTTTCCCACCTGTCTATCCTAAGAGTCTGTAGGCGAGATGGAAGAATTTCCGATTCTCTGAACATCAAGTTGACAGTACTTAGAACTACTGTTGCAAATCTGAAAGAGAAAGAGGCGTTTCTGTGACTTTGTGGGTTGTTTTTGTAGGCGTGTGATATAGCAGGTCTATAATTAAACCTGTACTGTACTGAGTATGGGAATGGTATGTGGGTTCTTCTGTTTAAGAGACAACCCCTTGTAATTGTAATTGTGCTGAAGTCATTTCTTCACAAAAAAGTAAAGATTGATTTTTATTAACATTTTAAGTCTATACTGGCCCTTAACATCAGACATCCTTTGAACAAGTTTAGCATCATGTTTTAATCAAGGATAAGATATGTTAATTTTTGACTCACTCCAGTTCATCAGCTCGTTGTGCTTTGCCTTCATCAGTCGTCAAGATGGCATCGGAACGAGGCAGGTATTTTTGGAGCTGAGCAATCAGAAAGGCAAAGACTTCCGGGTTCTGGAGATGTTAGTTTTTGAAGATAAATAGTTACTGAGATGAAAATAAAAGTAAACAATCAATACTTTCATGTAACAATGCAATGGCTTTCTTTGATCAACGGCAACAAGAAAACAGTTAAAAACTTTCTTCCTCTAATTTGGTTTGAGAGTTGGAAAAGATTAATGATATTTGATGAAAAACATTGTTCTTGCTTCATCGAAGTTAGTAAAAATGAGCAGATCCTTAAACTGTTTGACTTGTATATCAAAGTGAAATAAGCTTTTGTTTGGCACTAAATTATGAAGTTAAAAAAATCCTCCTGCTCAAGAGTTTTTTATCTACTAAAACAAAAGCATCAATTGTAGGAAACACTGCGGTCTAAATCATTTTGCTGCCCCAAAGTTTTTGTACCTTCCAAAAGAGCTTCTTGACCAAGAAATTGTCGGAGGTGTTTGTCCTGAGCTGCTGGATCAGAGCAAGCTGTTCCTCCAGGGACAAATGAACTTGGAACAAATCTCGTTTGAGGTGGCTGTATTGACGTTCCACTTTATTCCTTTTTTGGAAGAGAAGGAGAAGAAAATTCAACTTTTACAAACGAAAACAGCAAGTTATTTTCACAGGTTAAATTAAATGTTTCAAACTTGGGCATGGCTGAAAAAACCCGGCACTCTCCTCATTACAAAACGTTTCCCATCAGACTTGGTGAATTTACACACACATTGAATGAGGAATTTATCAATCAGGAAGAAGAAAAGCACAAAATGGAAGTGAATCAAATGTCAAGTTTTCCAATGAATGTCCACAAGCTTCATTGAGGTCGAGAAATCAGGACAGATATAAAACACTATTTTTATTCCATGGTTTCACAGCATCATGGAAACATAGCACAATCATGGCTTCCATAGAATCTACTCTATCAAATGCTGCCTATGAGGTTCGAGAAAAACAAACAATCAAAGGCTCAAATCTGGAGGGGTCAAAAAAGATTTTATGATTTGCGCAATGTAATTAACTCTGCATCTGAAGGGTTAAAAATTTAATTGGTACGCACAAGAAGTTTTAATGAACTACAATCATGGGTTTCAATGTTCAGGAAAAAAGAACAAAACAGAAAAAAACCCAACCTGGTTTCATAGGTAAAGCAAATAAAATGTACACGAGTTTTGTTTTTTTAAATTAAAGATACAAAGTCTCTTAAGGAACAAAAAAACAAAAACAATTTAAGCTAAAAAAAAAAGCAGGATTTTAACAAGTCAGCTGTAAATGTTCAATTAGAGGAAAAAAAGAAAAGTAATGGGAGAAAATTAATTATCATGATTCTTTACTGGAGCTGCAAAGCAAACTTCTTACTACTAAGGCAAGAAAATCCCATGCAAAATGTGAGTATAGTTAGTGAGTATGTGAGTTATAGTTATACACATATCTTTGATTTGAAACAAAGCCACAAAACTAGAACTAAAAGTTTAGAAGGCTTGTATTCTGAAGTTGAGGCTATGATGACGAAATACGTTCAAGGGCTGGGAAAAAAAAAGAAGATGTTGGTGTTTTTTTGATGTCCTTGACTTTGAATTGCTTTATCATAATTTTTCTAAACCAGGCGCCATTTCTTGTTTGTTTAGAGATTTCAACCCCCCCCCCCCCACCTCCCTCTCCACCCATCTCAGGCACTAAAGCAAATAATGAGTAAAACCGCATGACTCAGAAGACAGGCCCCTGCCTGCGGAAGGCGTTGACCAGGGATGATTCAGACACAGCTACTGTCCCATTATCGATGTCATCATAACAACACTTTCAACACGTAACGCGCCAGTGACCATTACCTGAAATGGATTCTGGCGCTACACAATTCCGTATGTCATGTTGTTATGTTATATGAGAAACACTCAAAACTTCCCATGTTCCCTTTATCGTCTTTCTGGGAAACTTCCTTCCATCTTCCATTAATGCACAGATCTGCCTCTCCAGCTAGACCAATATGTTAACAATTTCATGTTGAGAGTGTTCCTAACATCAAGCCTTAAAGTTTTTGTTTTTTTTAAATATTTTTTATCTTAAAGTGAACACACATTTGTCACCAGGGGAATGTAGTTGACCTCCAGCATAGCCCCTCAAAAAGGAACCTTCAAGAAAAAATTGAACCTTCAAGAAAAAAATTGATCCATTCTAATGCAAAACTGACTCAGTAAGTTGATCTTACAAAAACGCAAAATTTAGCAAAATTAGCGGCAACAACACAGTGAAACAAATGCTCGACTACGTGAAAAGGAACATTCAAAGCCTGTAAGATAGAAAAATCAGCATTTCCTAATATCCCTTTTCAGCATTTGTAAGGTATGAACAACAGAGAGAAAATAGCAAATTGTTAAGGACACCAGAAATAAAATAGCAAATTTTTAATGATACAACTGAATTGTTGTTTAGTTTGAAAGAAAAAAGGCATTTGATAAATATTTTCTACAAAGAAGAAAACAATATTGAGCAGTGTCATTTGTTTCTATCCTACATGCAAACAGAGTTATCAGTCAGAGACATCAGTCAGTGACATCAATCAATGACATCAAGGTGATGTCCGAAAATTGCTTCTTGACAGGAGGATGAAAATAAAACACAATTTTTTTTTTCCTAACTGTAAAAAGGCAATTAGTTTTCATGTTCAGTGAGTCGTGTTTGTACGATGAAGATGCTCATTCTACTGTAAGACGGCGATTCCAGCAAGTGGTGAGGTTTGACTTGTAGTAGCCCACCAAGCAGGCTGTCAGGTGGATTGGTGCCACCATACAAATTATCCCAGGCTGGATTAGAGAATAGGTGATTTTTTATTAGCACTTTATCCCATCCCCATCAAAATCAAATCCATCCACTGGATGCCGCACTTCTTGGTTTTTTACCTTTTTTTCATTCCTAGCAACGCTCAGTATTGTCTCTAGTTTGGTTCTTCCCAATACGATAAATTTCAATTTTGTTTGAATGTGAGCAATTTGTTCATCATCAGTTGCAGTGAGTGAGTGCAGGAGTGAAAGCATCCAGTGAGGTTTGATCAACATTTCCTCTTTCATCACAGACTGCCAAGCCCGATGCAAAAAACAATTTCAAGGCGGGATGAGTCGTGCAAAAACTTTAAATATTTAATTTCAGTTGGTCTTTTTTATAATCAAACTCCTTGAGGATACCAGGCTAAAAGCAACATCAATGACCAAGAAATTGATTAATAGAAATTTCACAGGATTTGCGAGTTAGTAGGCAAATGGGGCTGAAATTTTGTGGGCTAATTGTATGCGCAGAGTCTACTGTCGGCCTACATCATAAAATGTATAAGACGATTTGTCCACTGAATGGGTTATGCATTATGACAAAAAGTACAAAACTCTTCATCTCCCAATAATATGATTGACTGGTTTTATTTATCTGATATATTATAATAATAATAATAATAATAATAATAATAATAATAATAATAAAAATAATAATAATATTAATAAAAATAATAATAATATTAATAAAAATACCACTACCACTACTACTGATAGTTATAATAATAACAATAATAATATGACATTTCTATAGCACCTATCCATGGCCGTCACCTTCCTCTAGGTGCTTCACAACACCATGTCCCTGGCAGACGATGAACATATCGCACAGATGACAATACAGGTCGCCTGTTAGGCGTATTACAATTTTTCAGAGAAAGACAATCATTGTCTGCAACCAGGGGTACCTCCTAGCTTTACATCCATCTCTGATAGGATGAGGTTAGTGTGGTAAAGTGCCTTACCCAAGGACACAACATGATGGCGCCAGCAGGAATCGAGCCCACGCCCTTCAGCCTGGACGTCCTTCACCTACCACTGGAGCCACCATGCCCGTGTTGGAATTGATTTAGGATATAATGGAAAATTGAAAAAAAAAAAAAAAAAAAGCTTTTCAAAACCAAGACGCAGAGATATGAGAAATGATGAGCAAACCTATTTAATGAATAAAAAGGGCAAAAGTTAGTTTTCGATGAAAGAACTTTCATGTTAATGAGAAAGATATAAAAAAAGACTGAAAGCTTTTTCTGCCATCATGAATTAAAAAGGAATTCACTCGGCTGGATCAGTCACAGAAGAGATACAGGGCTAGCCAAAGCAGCAGACAAAATGAGTGAGAATACCTTAAAGAGCCTTCCCTGTAAGGAAATTAGAATGCCTCTTGTCAACAGAACTTTAAAAAATGGATGTTACACTAAAAAGATGGACTGATATTAAAGAACAAACAAAAAACAACCACCTTTAATCATGACAAAATGTTATGTGCAACACAAGTTGATGCTAAGAATTTATGATTATCTTTATTGGTGTAATACACTTTGAGCACTTCTGGAAATTTGAAGGAGATCCAACATCCTAAATCCAAAATCTAATGAGGCCGAAGTAGTTTAACTTCCTCCACCCTCAACAAGCAACTCCCATTTACCAAAACTGTCAGGCCTCTCGGTATCTCTTGGTCTGACATTAAAGAAGACTCCCATAAAAAAAAGATGTTAGTGCCTCAGTGTCGTAGCCATCTGAAAAATTTTGACTTGAAATAAGCGTAAATGACTAAATAAGGGCAACAACTCTCGGGCTCTCATCACACCAGTATCCCGTTTCTGTCCATCTACTCCTGATGGGATTGGGTGAAATTATGGAGAGTTGTATAACCACCCGCCAGATTTGTTATTGTACGAGGTGGACTGTGTCGTCTGGACCCCTCCTGACTGTAAGGTTATCCCCAACCAGTGATGCTATAGCAGACTTTGCTGGTAATTAATAGCACGAAATCAGCTGAGAAGCATGTAAGGAAAACAAATAAAATAATTGGTGTTACCTGTTGGAAGCGGACAGAGGTAGAGGCGTGGTGGAAATCTCTATTTCATCAGGTTCCAGGGACAGAGTGGATTTCTGAGGACACAAGGCAGGGATATAAAGTACTTTGTATCAAATGAATGCACAGGAGGAATCGTCTGTACTTAACCTACAAATTACAGCACTAACAGTCTAAAATTGAGGTCAAGAGTTCTTGAAAAGTCTTCATGCTTTGAAATTGAAGTTCAGAAATAAATAGTAATTATTCGGTGTCATCCAGTTATCAGTATAATTTCCCTGATAAAAACAGAAAACCCCTGAATAAATTATCATTCAATAAAGCAAGAGCGTTTTGTGTCAGAAGCTGTAAAATCTCTTCAAGTTGAACAAGATCAGCCTTGGAACTTTCTTAAAAAAGAGCTTAAAAATCATCTGGCACTTATGATGTTGTAATTGCTCTATGCACTTACGATTATGTAATTATTCCATACACTTACGATTATGTAATTGTTCCAGGTACTTATGATGATGTAATTATTCCACGCACTTACAATGATGTAATTATTCCACGCACTTACAATGATGTAATTATTCCATGCATTTATGATGATGTAATTATTCCACGCACTTACAATGATGTGCATTTATGATGATGTAATTATTCCAGGCATTTATGATGATGTAATTATTCCACGCACTTATGATGATGTAATTGTTCCACGCACTTACAATGATGTAATTATTCCACGCACTTACAATGATGTAATTATTCCACGCACTTATGATGATGTAATTGTTCCATGCACTTACAATGATGTTATTATTCCATACACTTACAATGATGTAATTGTTCCATGCACTTACAATGATGTAATTGTTCCACACACTTACAATGATGTAATTATTCCACGCACTCTTGATGAGCATCAGCATTGGTGAGGTGAGATTAAGAAGGTAGATGTTCAGCACGCACTTCCGTCGCTCCAGCATGCCGTCAACAGCCAGGTTGTTCAAACCGATAAACGAGGATGTGCGACCCGTCAGGTCGGAGGTTGATGAACTCAGCTCATTGCTGTTGGGCAAGTAGAGAGTAAAAGGCACATACATTATTTCATTAATGCGACAGGGAAAGAAATGATGATCATGCAGAAATTCCTTGAACCTTTGTCTTACCTCACTACCCTGTTGATCTGTGTGCATGGAACAATTGAGTATGTCCACGTTACAACAAATTAATACAAATTTTCACTAAGTCAGTCTAAATTATAACCGACTTCTTTTACTTTTAGTTCAACTTTGGTTTGCCCTGCTCTCTAACATCCCTGTGGTGGCATGATGGCCTCCGTGGGAGTCAAACCTTCAGCACAGGAGTCTGATGTCTTACCAACTGAACCATCATGCCTGAGGGAGACCTTGACCTTTCTATCTTCAGGTATTCAATTCAGTTCATTTCAATTATGATAAAATTCTGGTGAAATGAAAAAAAGCAGGAAAAATCCCCATCTGACTACATCATTTGCATGCCTGCTCAAAGTCTGGCATGGCCTTCGGGAGGGAGAGAGACTTACATGTTGCGCTCTGAGTCCAGCAATGGGGTGCCTGTACGGGAGCCTCCTCGGATGGAAGAGCCTCGACTGGGAGGAGGGTTGATTTCAACATGGCTGCCATGATAAGACGATCCGTTGATAACTGCACTTTTTCCAGAATTGATTTGCATCTGTGTCGTGTTGCTGCTTTTACATATTGGAGCCACCTTACAGGATAGAATCAAGTAGAAAAGAAGAAAACAATGAGAGTTAAAAAAAAACAGACATTTTCCTAGCATCAGTTTTGAAAGAAATAAAACCGATAAGGCAATCTTCAAAATTGATCTCCTCTGCTTTAATTGAATCTTCTGTTGGATCACTCTGTGATAAGTCTGATGCATTGGATCCATGGCCACAACATCAGGTACACATTTAGATCTATAGTGGTGCAATGCCATTAAAAAACACATGTGTTTGAAAACCATAAAGTGAGGGAAATCTACAGAATCCAATGAATTGATGTCAGAAGAATGTGTGCAACTAAATGTTTACCTTCCTCAGTAAGTAAAATCACAATGTTGACATAGGATGAAGGAAAAAAAAAAGGCAATGATAAACAAATCATAAAAATTTCATTAAAAATGTCCACACAGTGCAGGACATAAGAAAGGTGGAAAAGTAGTTAAGTTTTAAAAGGAAAGAAAGAAAACGAGAGCTAATTTCTTTACTTGATTTTTTTGACTGCAGCATTTGAGGAAAAAACAGCATCCCTTTGAATCTACTTTCTCCACTTCTTTGACTTGAGTCATCGTCACCAGCGGTTGCTTTGATGAAACAGTGGATGTGTTGAGCCCATTGTTGGATTTTGTCGTTTCCGTTTCAAAGGCACCCGTGCGAGGCACTGGGGGCAGAGGTCGTACAGATTGCTGCGAGATGCTCCTCACTGACATATTATCCTGGGTCGCATTTACAGATTTTCTGCGTTTGCCAAGACTATCGTTCAGACTGTCCCCTCGGCCGATGGAGGAGTTGAGGTTGATGTTGTTGCTGCTGCCACTGTTGTTGTTGATGGTACCTTTGGTAGACATGGCACGGCTTTCGTTCCTGGAGTGTGACGTAGATTTGATCATGGACAGACGATCCTCCTCGATGTCCTCTAGCATGTCCTCTTCAATCTCCTCCTGTGTGAAGATGATAATACACATGATCAGGGTGCAGACAAACATAAAAAAAAAATTCACAATTCATAACTATCTAAAACAATGACCCATATCTGGTAACAGTGAACGATTTTTTCCATTGTCTTTTAAAAATCTGTAATGGTATGAATTTTTCAATTTGTTTCATGAGCTAATCCAGTCGTTTTGTTTTTGAAACATGAAAAAAATTATGAATTTTTTGTTCAATATTCTGGTTAACGCTATAATACTCACTTCCAAAAAGACAAGAATTGGAAATTTAAAGATATGCAAAAAAATTTGAATTTGAAAAATACAAATAAAACAAAATCCCTATTATTGATCCCATAAGGGTTATCTGTCTCAAGGGAAGAGAGGACAACTCAGATGTCAGCCCCAATGGCAACAATAGGATTAACACCCAAGCCTGGCTAAGCTACCAAGCCTAAAATCTCACCCCCAAAAAATGAACGCTTCTACAAAAGAGTTGAAATATTTCTAACCGACCAATTTTAACCGAGTGAGCTCTTCAAAAGAAGTCTCACTAATGAGAAACAATCAACACTCCATTGTGCCATTTAGTTTCTTTCTTAGCTTACATCAGGTTACAAATGACTGACTGTTTACCTTCAGAGACCGTAAAATGCTGTCATGATCCAGACTGTCGTTTAAGCCGCTGTTTTTCTTCTTCTTCTTGCCTGCCAGGCCTTTGATGCTGCCGCGGCTGGTGGGTCGGCTCTGGCCCAGACTGGTCAGGCTGTGGGACATCTGGTCATCCAGGCCGCTGTCGGCCGAGCTGCTGTAGCCCAGGGGGGTGGAGGCATTGGATCTACATGGGTAAGAAGCATTCACATATTACTTGGATGTAACGTAACATATTTAAGAGCTTTCAGGCAATCGATGGCTTTAAATGCTCGTGGTGCAATTTAAACATTAAAAAAACAAAAGACACACTCAAAAAAAAATTGAACCTGCCACACCACTCTTGAAACAATTGCATTGGCTCCCTGTAGACAGGAGGATAATTTACAAAGTGTGTACATTGGTCTACAAGCCCCCGGACACCTGCCGTCCTTTGTACTTAAAGACCTCCTAAACGTTTATGTCCCTCCTAGAAATCTTTGATCTGTCAATGATAAGACATTCCTTATAAAACCAAAAGTCACATGAAAAATCCTTCGTCTTCTCGGCTCTCAACTATTGGAACTCTCCACCAAGGCACACAGAGAGAGAGAGAGAGAGAGAGAGAGAGAGAGAGAGAGAGAGAGAGAGAGAGAGAGAGAAAGAGAGAGAGAGA
>JBCIKM010246126.1:583-12211 GCA_039654465.1 Melibe viridis | reverse complement strand
GAGAGTGCTAGAAAAAGCAAGATGATAGCTCAGGCTAAAAGACAAGAGACAGAAGTAGACCCAACAAGGACAGTGGCGGGGTAAATGTCTTCATCAGTTGATTCATGAACAAAACCATAATTCAAAGAGAGAACATGTCAAACCACACGAGGAAGGGAGATCATTTACACTTTGAGAAATAATTAAATAAATAGCATCTCTCAAAACAAACAACACTGCCACAGAGAAATGATGACAAAAATATCCTTTCTAAAAAAATTAAACAACAGCCACCGATTACAGCATTATAGATCAGGTCGACCCAGGATCTTTAAACCCCATTTGTATACAGAAGTAATCAGTGTGCCTTATTTGTGACCCTGTAGCTTTGCACCAACAAGCATGAAAATAAGGATGATCACTGAAAACTGAACGAGAAAACAAGAACAGGGTCTGGGCTCCTCTATGAACCTAATGTGCAGTGGGGCCCTAAAACCTCCAATTAACAAACAAGAACAGGGTCTGAGAGAAAAGGGCAAAAAGTAAGACAATAGCTTCAGTGTATTGTAAAAGAAAAGAAACAGAAGTAAAAGTGCCAATGGACACAAAAGGAACGCATGTAGACCAAAACTACTTGTGTGTGATGAAAAAAAAAAAAAGCATAAATCAGGACTTCATCATGGAATAATAAATACAGGGGTACAAAGTTTGGAAAAGGTATTAAAGGTTCATTTGTGGTTCGGAAGGGGTGGGGGGAGGGGGGGGAGGAAGAGCTACAGCAGCCTATGGGGTGAAGGAGATAAGAGACACAACATAACAAATACATACTATAAAACACAAAAGGGGAATTTTTCACAAGCTATGTACTGTAAGTCCCCACCTATTCCCATTCCATGATCTTGGATGATTCAAGTTAAAGCATCAGTGGCTGCCAATACAAAATCCCTGCGTGTCTGACATGACGACAAGGATGTCCACCTTGGGAATCCATTTGCCCAAACAGGCACTGTCTGCAACTTGCGTCCAAAATTATGAAGATCCTGATAAATAAATCCCTCTTCTCTGGATATAAACAGTTCTTGCCGGCAGCCGTTGATTGCCTCAATGACCAGTTCTCCAGACGACCTGTGGCTTCCCCACCCTCCACTGGCAATGCCAACAATGGCAGGATGGCACAGCCTCAATGTCAACTTCACTAACCAAAAACTCACACACACACACTCACACAAACTCACACATACACACTCACACAAACTCACACACAATACACGCACACTCATACACACTCACACAAACTCTCTCTCTCTCACACACACACACACACTTACCAACACACACACACACACACAGAGGGGGGGCAAATATTCTCACACCAGACACAGAATGCTGGAAGCAAGGTGTTGTGTCGTCACGCTGGTTTCAGGACCCAACACACCAACTCCCACCCCAACCCCTGATCCTTAATGCAGAAGGACTACCTACGCCATTCTCTGCTTTTATGTCAACTGTTATATTTTGGGAAAAAATTAAACGTTTTGTTCACTTTCAAAACAAATATTTATAAACTTCTGCTATCTAGCTACTTTCTTTGTCACTCACAGTCACAGCATTAAGTTCTTCAGTTCTCAGAATTACATTTGTTATTGTTAACCCATTTCAACAACCAGATTGACACAGTTCATGTCATTGTATGTAATATGACAGGAGGTGCCAAAACACAACCACTTACAGTCTCCAAAACACAACCACAACCCATGACACAACCACCACAGTCTCCAAAACACAACCACCACAGTCTTCAAAACACAACCACAACCCATGACAAAACCACCACAGTCTCCAAAGCAAAACCACCACACTCTCGTGACACACAACACATGCAGGGCTGCCAAACACCAGGAAAGAGTAAAAAATAAGAATCACTGTATTTTTTCTTTACGAAAAAGAATAGGCAAATAGTATAATATAACAAATTTAGATATCTAGAGAAGAGATCTTCATCTTAGTTCCCTTGTACATTCATAGCAGAAATATTGAGAGCACCTCTCATTTGAATTCAACAATTAACGCATTTTTATTTCACTGGGAAAATTTACTGTTGCTGAACAATGATGAAGAGAAGCCTGTGAAACTCCTTATACCCCCCCCCCCCCCACCACCACCACCAGATTGTGAGATTAGAGAATCGTCCAATCAAAAAAATAAGAATAGAAAAGCATAAAAATAAGATCCAATCATATATTAATCAAATTATGTCCATTCTAGGTCATGTCGACTAACATGTGAATTTTTATTTTATCCATCTCCGTATTTGGTCAGAATTTCACCAAGAAGAGACAATTGGGCGTTGTTTAGTTAGTAGTTTGCCAAAAGTGAAAGTAGAAAGTAGTGAAAATACAGCGAAATCAGGATAAAGCCACCTCGCTTCAAGTCAACTCTCAGTCCCATTTTTTCCCTTCTCTTTCTTTGTATATTAACTTCTGATGAAGTCAACGACCTGGGCGTGAAACTCGCTTTAAGTCAACACCATTTGACATAATGGGATAGTAAAATCCTTGCAAAAGGGTAATAAAAGTAAGGGAACATATCACTCACTGCTCTTTATTTTTGCCAGATATTTTTCATTCAAGGGTTTACAGTGGAACCTCATGTTTAACAACAATGGAACAATGAGAGATAAAAAAATTCCCAATTTTTTTCCTCTTAAAAGCTCTTCACTTTATTACTGAAATAACGACAATTCAAAATCAGAAACTCGGTTATATTTAGAGATTATTTGCCAGAGAAGTATACTTATTCAACTGAATCATACCATTACTGTTCTACCCTTGATTGAACTTAATAAAGAAACGTTTCCCAGTCCCTGGCATTGGTGTGACTCAAGTAGGTGACCTAACAATGTGCCAGGGGAAAACTAGGAAAGGAGAGAGACTCTACGATGTAGGCACTGGCTCATGCAGGTTGGGATGCGGGCAAGCCCACTTAACATCAACTGTAAAATACCTCATGGTGTCTCTGTCTGTGCGTGTGTGTGTGCATGCGTGTATAATGTATGCTCGTGTCTGTGTGTAAATGTAGACACTCAACGGCATTCATGGGAATTCTTTGGCCCAGTAGGAATCGAACCCTTGCCCTTTCTAGAAAAAGAAGTCTGACACCAAAACGAGAGGCGAGATACCCTGAACAACAAATTACCATGTGATAGGCCTTCGGGGAGATAGGTGGTAACTTAAGTCTATAGTCTATATGTACTATATAACAGGCCAATTTGTCAACATTCGTCTTTAATTATGTTCTGTTCCTGCTGCAATTATTGTTTCTTTCAGCGAACTGCATGAACTGAGAGCCCAAAGTTCAAAATAGAAATCAGAATAGTGAAACTAGGATCAGAAAATCATAATTTTCATATATAGTCATCACAATTACGATTTAATCATAATACTTGGCAGCCCTGCACATGACATCACCAACCCTGGTAGCAGCACCAACAAATACAGGCCACACCCACTGAAATACCACCCCCCCTTCCTCCCCCTAAAAAAAAAAAATTAAAAATTCAACATTCTTTACTCTGTTAACAGTTGATTTGAAAATGAAATCAAACATAAGAAACTCAGCAAGCTCATGACCAAAATTCAACAAATGTAAAAAAGTCATCCAATACTAATAGAGAAAAAAAAACAAACCCTGAATGTTTAAATTACTCCTTGAAAGAGACAAAGAATTAGCAACATTTCAAAGTGGCAAACTGTAACGTAACAAAAAAGTATAAATTTGCTTTACTATAAATATATAAATAATCCATAAGTTATAATGGCTTCCTCTTGGGACACAACCAAAACTCAAAATTCAACTTTAAAGAGGAAAAATAAAGAATTTTTTAAAAAGTTTGCAGATCTTACATTGTTTATTCTATAATAATTGATAAAAAAATAACAGTTTTATTCGTTTACCCTTTTTTAACGTTTATGGTCATGCAATATCTGTAGCTTATCCCCATATTCTGATCAGACCTTTTGATTGAGATGAAGAAGGACAGGACTTGGATGGGGCAATCGGGACAAAAGTTTCACCGAAAGGACAAATAAATCAGGAAAAATAAAAATATTATCATTAAGTCACAAATGCAATTTACTGCGAATTTACTCTCACAGCCACAGCCGTTCTTTGATGTGATCCAGCCTCAACTTTTTTTCCACACCAAAAAGTCTTTTTTTGTTACCATGCTAAATTCCAAAATCAAACTTAGAAATTCAAAATGATCCTGACAATATTTCTTCAGACTTGACTCTCTCTCACAAGATTCATGAAGACATGAAAAAGCAACTGAGAAGAGTCCTGGTAAGGTACATTAAAGTACCAAAATCCATATAATAAACAGATGAGATTGTCATTCTTTGTTTTAATCCAAGAAAGGACACAATGCTGATGCTAATAAATAAAAATGATTTGACCGGTGTGCGTCACCACAACACACACAGGGGGCGCTGCCTCAGGACATGTGCAGATCTGTGAACTGCGAAGCAATCTGCTCTAGGTGCACCTGCTGCTCTTCCTGCTTCTTGGACTGGTTCTGTACGTCGAAGAGCAGGGCCAACTTCCTGAAGGGCACTGAGTGGAGATCCTCCACGGACAGGGAGCGGACCAGGCCCGGCTCCTGGCAGGGTTTGACAGGAGAGTTTGTGTTGGACTTGGACTGACTAGGGCTGGAGGTAACCAGGTTGGCCTGTTCCGGGAACTGCCCTGAGACAGAGGCCGCCACAGACGGTTCCCTGGCAGCTTCGGGTAATGAAGTGGTGGAAGAACTGAAGAGGTTGTTGCCACAGGAGGCCAAATCATCCAGGTCAAAATCCGACTCTTGCATGGAATTACACAGTCGATTCGGGACTTTGTAGGGACACCTTGAACGGCAGTACCGAGCTGTCCTCAATCGCGACATTCTGGGCACAGACCTGCGTCGCCGTGCCAGTGTGGAAGCCTCTAGAACATCTGGGTTTCGGTACTCCATGCGGGTTAGCTGAGATTTCATTGGAGAGGAGGTGAACTGACATGAGGAAAAGGAAGAAGGTTGGTGTGGGATCCCTGATGGGGGACTGGTGTTGAAGATGTCAGTGACATAATTGGTGTCCAGCTGGACGATGCGGTAGCCATTGAGCCGAGACAGGGACAAGAGGTTGGGAGAACTCTCACTTTTAGACCGAAGCCTGCGATCTCTCTTCATGGCTGATGCATTTCCACGCATCTCCAGCAAAAAGCTGCGGCGACTTTGAGTAACTGTACTGAGCATGCCTAACTCGTCCAAGGCCTGGTCCAACTCCATGTCTGACGTGACAGCTGATGCTTTTTCATTCATGTCTGTCGACCCAACAGAGGGTGCAGATGTTGAGAGATATGATCGCTGACAAGACTTTGTGCCAAATTGCCGAGATTGTATGGCCTTAAAACTCATTCTCATATCCACACCTTCCAAATGGAAAATACCTCTAGGACTGTATGGTTCCGTTTCTACAGGTGAGGCCTCATTCTTTGGTAAAGGAAAGGAAATGCTGGATTCCTTGCCACTCATCTCACTTTGACAATTCAAGTGAATGTTCTGCAGTAAGGCATTGAGACAGTTTGGGTCACTGGTTTGTTCATTTGACACAGCGGTCAGGTTAGCATGAGCATGGTCTTGCTTCCCCAATGTATCAGCAGGAGACATGAAGTGGGCTTGGCTGGTGTGCTGTCCATGGCTGGGCAGGGTGGATGCTGCTGGGGGAGGGCAGCAGAAGCAGGCCTGGTCCTGGGACATGAACGGCAGTGTGAGCCTGCACAGTGCAAACACAAATAAAACAGAATAAAATAAAATTAGATATCCTCAATGCCAATGAAATTGCTTTACCCCTTCCCCTAACAACAACAACGTCAACAAAATGATAAAATAAAAATGTCATTTCTAAACAGCAACCACTGTCCAAATACCTCCTATGACAAGACCGCTGGGTCCGCAGTGGTACGGATCAACCACAAGCAAGTACAGTGCTCATTGGCTAATTGCACGCTGCTCGGGAGAGCTGAAAAAGCGTGCAATTAGGCGATCGTGCAATTAGATGATATTCAAAGGAGGTAACTCTGTATGGCCTAATATACAAGTAAATGTAATACCTCTCTCTCTCTGACATACCCCTCTATTTCTCCCCCTCCCCCTGTTCTCTCTCTCTCCTCAAAACTCTACTTCTGTAACAAATATACACACGGGCGTGGTCACAATTGCACACACACACACACACCCACCCACCAGTGCACACGCACACATGCGAGCGAGCACTCACGCCCGCACACACCCGCAATCAGTGAATGAGAATGTGAAACGAAATCCTGTCCTCACTCTTGCGAAAAGGTATCATTCTTGACCAATAAAAATGGACGGTGTAGGTACACAAAGTTAGTTTAAGAGATGTGTGTAAGATTACACATCTATGTGTAAGAAAGCCGTGGCTTACACAGAATGATGACCGTTCCACCATATGTAGCATCACCTAATTGTGGTTGAAGCACAATGCCTGTACGTAGTGAAGAAGTGTAAGCTACGGAGCGAAAACTTGCTTGCCCGATGTTGTGCACTCCGGCTGCAACTGCGAATCCAAATCCAATTCATTGAATGTATTGATTCTCCGCTGTTCATTGTAAGTTAGATGCAAAGGGTAATGGATAGGAGACTGGAAATTTCCCAGCTTAATGCTTGAGGCGTTACACTCAGGTCGGAGATGCTCTCCTGCTATTCAAATTCAATGAATGGAGTGGTTCTCTCATTACTGCCAGATAAGATGCGGAGGGCAGCGATAGAGGACAGGAAATTACCCCAGCCGGCACAGGAACTCTTGCATCCGTCATTCACACTCGCATAGTTTTCTTCATAACACGCATACATACAGAATAAGCACAAATGGCTCATTGTTTACTCTCCACTTGAGATGAGCGGACAAACCCGTCATGCACTGCGAGATGGGACCAAAATAAAACTTTCAGTTTGCCTTCTAAACGGGCATGAGGTGCTGTCACTCACCCAGCAAAACCGTGCAATTATACAGTGCTGGCGTGCAATTAGGGATACTTATTATAATAGCAAAAAATTCCATCACCCGGCTTGAGTGTGCAATTAGCCGGCGTGCAATTACGCAATGAGCACTGTACCAGTCCAGCAGTTTGTGGGCTGTCTGGCCGACTAGACAGTTGTCAGCTACATCTATCTACCATAGTCTGTACAAGATAGATGGCACTCACAGAAAATTTCAAATTTCAATTTTCCAACTCCTGTCAATCTTTCTTCTCTTTCAATGCCAAACTGGTAGAGCAGAACAAAGCACAAGAGAGTAGATTGAGTTCAGAGAATCCCTTTTTATTTGCCTCTGCCTAATTTCAGGGAAATAATGGAAGGCAGGAAACCGCAGGAATCCTAGAAATTCCAAACAAATTGGTCAGTGATAGTGTGGCCAAGAGAAAGATAAGTAAAAAAAATAAATAAAATATATTGTCACAAAAAGGCAACCAGCCAAGAGATAAACAGGAGGATCAAAATCTGCACCTAGGACCAGCCAGAGCCAGGGCTACAATAAACCCTGTACCATCGAGTACAAATAAACCTTGATGCAGACAACGAAATTGGAGCATCATGTTTAAAGAAAGCTATGAAAATCCCCGAATTTTTCCTCTTTCACTTTAAGCTTTAGACAGATTTTACGACCATTCAAAATCAGAACCTCTGGAAATGGGAATTATTTGGCCCCAGTAGCTTATTAATGGCCAGGTCGAACTTGTCTCTGTAAATTTTGTTTTGTGGTATTTTATTATTAATTTCAGAATTCATTTTCTTTTTCCCTCTCTTTCTAAACTTTCTGTTTTTTGTTGGATCTACCTTTCCTTTTACCTCTTGATAGTCTACATATTAATTCCAAAGGTGGAATTTCATACAATTGTACGAATAACAAGTACTGGTTATTTGTACAAGTTTTTAGATTAACTTCTTAATTCACACAGTCTGTGTTTCTGTGTAACTTCAAGAAGAAACACTTAAGATAACAAAGTTGATCCTGTTGAATTTTTACAAAAAGTGGTACGACATCGGTTCTTAGTCAATTCATTCATAGAGAGAAAATTACGCAGGATTATATAGCACTGCCGATCCCAAGTCAACACAGCTGTAGTGTGTTGGCATAGCAAGCAAAGTGATATAGGTTTGATCCTAAGCGGGCTCCAAGATTTTACTTTGTTTTCTCTTTTCCTATCACATATCTCTGATTTTCAAATATGCGTCCTGTAACCTTTTTTTTTTTTAAAAAAAAAAGCTTTGCATTTCTGATCACGTTTGTAAAACGTAACCATTTGCTAGTGAGAGATAAACCATAGGCCACTTCGGCAATTCATGTGATTGTTTGGGTAGTCATTTGCATTGAAGAACACAACAGCTCTGCACCTAAAGCTGCTTTGTCTTTTCTTTCTCTTCCACTGTTTTTTTATTCACGATTTTCCTCCACTCTACATCAACTGTGTTTTTCTTCCAGACCTTTTCTTCCAACTGTAGGAAAAGCCACTACCAGTTACTTGTCAAAAATGTGTGGATGATCACTGCACAATAATTGTTCGAATAATCGTTACAGTTGATTCATACGATATTGTGCCAAACTTCAGCTCTGCACCTGCCACAAGCAGCACTCTCTCTGTATTCTTCTTCTTCTTAGATGAAGAGGGAGAAAGGGCACAGGAAAAGAGCTAATGGAGAGATAACAATGTAGTTGTACGAATAACTGCTGCTGGTTTTTCCTTTGAATAACCATGTCCTTAATTCCCAACACTAGCCCCTTCTCTACTCTTAGATGTAATATTATCAAAGAATATTTTCCTTAAATACCTTAGTATTCAGGAATAACGAGACTTCAGGAAAAACGAGATATTTGGTCTGGAATGGAGGCTCACGAACGAGTATGTATCAATATAAACTACTTTTATGGTCTGTCCCTTTTCACATGACTTTATTAGCAATCAAAGGAAGATACCTTACCCAGTGATAGAATCAAGTGTCCAGTTTATTGCACCAGTCAATAAGGCATAATTTGAAGTTACCCCTCGAACTAACCTCTAACCCCAATGATAATCAGCTGAACTGGAATAAAGTTTAAATGTTCCTGTCAACCCTTTAAAATGTCTCTGGATGATACTCTCCTGAGATACATGTAAACACAAAAACTTCCAATACTAAAACATTAAAGCAAATGTATTTGATATCAAAACGGAATGACAACCGAGATAAAAAAGAGACACCTCACTGTGATAAATAAAGGAGATTCTGACGAACAGGAAAGACATCCTAGAATGCATGAGATTCTCAATGAGTCAATCACGAAGTGGTACCAGAAAGATGACTTTAGAAATGGAAAGAACAAATTACTATTAAATTGTGTAAACAAAGGTCATAAAGACATTTCCATACAAAATTAATCATAAGAATATATCTGAATTATCTCAAATCACAATTTCGTCAAATACGTACCTCGACATGACATCCCGTCAAAACCAAAACAAACACAACGGAGCGACCGGGAAGTTAGGCACAGTCCCACAATGCCAAAGAAAGTTAGAATAAAAAATAATAAAGCATAGATATTACGGAACTTTAAAATAGATTGTACTTTACAAAACTTGTAAATCATCAAAATTGATGACTAATCGTTATTGAGCAGTATCTAATCAATGAAAAAAGTTTTTTGGTGTTTTTCTTAGGCGTTCATAGATCTTGTTTGGTGAAGTAAACAGTTTTTCGTTTCTTTTGTCAGTGTAAAAGTTAGCATTTTGTGTTCTCCACACTGGAGGAAAGCATGTTCATGTAAACAAAAGACCAACGAACCTTTCGTCTGCTAGAACTGGACGAACGAGTTGTGATGACAAGCAAATATGACGATAGGTTCAAAACCCCGCTTACGGGACATCTTAACGACAAGGACTTTGATTTCGTTTATGAACCCGCAGAGGATTCATTCCTGTTGCTGGATGCACTCGAAAAGGATGATGTCTTTTTACAATCTCTCAGGTGCGTTTTACTTGACAATGAAACCAGAGAAGAACTTCTTTGTAATACATCCATGTTAATTCAGCTCATTTGTTTTGTGTACTTGAAAAAACTTGATACAAATGTAATTTTGTACTTTGCTTAAAGATTTCCCACTGCATCCTCCAAAGAAGGGTTGTTTGGAGTTGCTTCTTTGTGTTTTTAGGTGTTGAATATTACTGTCTTCAATGTTCCAATACTAATTACACTAAAAATTACTTACCAAATGGACTTTTTTCCTGTGCTACCTTCAAAATAGTCCCTTTTTGAATTGACAGATAGTCCTCTTGTGAAAATATTATAGGCACAGTGCCGAGGTCAGTGAAATGCCAGAGAAAAGAGACCATTTTTAATATTTTGTTGACGTTCTTAAAGATTTGCAGAGCTTCTTTTGAAGTGTTTACAAGGAGTAAATAAAGAAAGTTGAATTTTGTTACTAGAGTTTTAATGGACAAACAAAGTGAGTGACATAAAATCAGTTGGAAACTAAGGACACCACCAAAACAACGTTCAGTAGAAGTGTGTTTGGTGCATAGTGAGTAAATGAATATTTACATGAAACTTGCCAAACTTGCCCACCACATTACCCCCTCCCAAGCAGGACACATTATTGAATTAGCGAAACCTCGGCGGTTGCCGAGTCTTGCGGCCTGATCGAGTCGTTGTGTTCGGACGTACCTTCGACTTGTCAGTGACCGAAGCGGAGTTCAAGTCTCCAGCAGAATCTCTGATTCAGTTAGCCGCTGAGTCTGTGTCTTTAACTGGGGCGAAATTGGCACGTGAGGATGCTATATATGCTGTTTTGAGTCTGTCAATGGAAATTTTTTTGTCTCGGCCTTTCATATCCACAATGAAATATTTGTCCTTGGTGTCCTTAATGCGGTATGGACCCTTGTATTGTCGTTGAAGCAGATTTTTTTTTTTTAGACAAAGCCTTTGGGCAGACCCGTCTGGTGAATCAAAGTTCACCTGGTTCCTGCCACAAGGCCGTAACAAGTGCAAAGGCCTTTGTGCATGCCCATACATTGGGCAGAGGAATGAGAGTGGCCAGCGCATTGACAGTAATGACCATTACGGCCAATCAGGTAGTGCATCTTGATCTTGCCTCACCATGATCCCGCCCAAAGTTCATAGCAGGGGATAAGACTGGCATGGGTGGTTAAGATTGGTCCAAGGTTGCCTGCCATTAGGTCTTAACGATCTGCCTTTGGGCAGACAAATCTTGAATGATTCTCCCCAAGATTTACCGTTGTAGCACTTATAACAGTGTTGTCTCTCGACTAGTGCTGCCTAGAACATCCGATTTCTTTGGAACTTTGGAATTTAAAAAATGCTTTTTCAACAGGGTTTCTTCTCAAAAGCCATTTCAAAATTCAAGACTTCAGATTTTTTTCAAGACCAGCATTTTGAGAGGAAAAATACAAACATTGCACCTGCGGAATAAATTTACTTGGTGTATAAAGTCAATATCATCTTTTGATTTGGCAGAGTAATTTAAAAAATGCTTTTTCAACAGGGTTTCTTCTCAAAAGCCATTTCAAAATTCAAGACTTCAGATTTTTTTCAAG
>JBCIKM010246015.1:0-12213 GCA_039654465.1 Melibe viridis | reverse complement strand
ATTGAAAAATATTGATTTGTGAAGTTATCCTTGTCGTAATTAAGATGAAAATACCCATAGACATTCCTCAGAGTGAGCTTCGATTTGACATCTTAATTGTCAAAATCGGTTGTCTGTGGGCGGAGGAGTTCGGTAACACACAGACACAGGGACGGACGGACGGATGGAAAAGTTATAATAGATATAATGATAAAGATCAAAACTTATTGGTTTTTACTGTAGCTACTATGCCTTAAATCATTGGTAGAAAGTTTGATGTTGATACTCGTCATAGTTTTTTGAGATATTATGGAATTATAAATCAACTAAAATACAAAATAAAATAATTAAAAAAAAGAAAAACCAAACATTCAAATTGAGCATTGATACCATTAAAATTGCATCAAAGGAATTCTGAGTTTTTTAATCAGCTTTTTTAAATCTTTTGTATTCTTTCTTGATCTCATTAATTTCCTCAACATAAAATGGCTCTGTGCCAACCAAGGTTACTGGCCCGTAAAAAATAAATTTCTGTTCAACCACAGAAATATCGTCTTTTTTAGGCCATGAAAAAGAATCATTGAAAGTCATGGTCAAAGATTTCATTATAAGATTTGGGTCAGTCTGAATGCACCTGCAATGTAGAATTGAGAATCATAGACTGCATAGTATTGCTCCTTAGAAATTGAATTAAGCAGCCTTAGCTCTTTGGGGGTATTGCTTTCAATGCTGGTAACTGTCTCTAAGAAACGATGAAGCCGAAAATCCTCACTACTAGAATAGGAAGAACATTTAATTACATGTGGACTTTCGCTGTCACTTTATGCATGTTTGGTATGCTTTCAATCCTCTCCCACCTCTACTGGTCAAGGAATTCTTTTATACCCTTAATCTCATCTGCAAGAGGACCCAAGGTGCAGTCCTTTCTGTACGGCTGGGGATCAAGAAAGTTGTCGTTGGAAATCGATTTGTTGTCAATGTGGCTGTTCAGGTGTGTCTCTATTGCAAGAATTTTTTTTAGTGCGAATCAAACTTCGACAATTATTATTCATTATCGGGATGAGGTTTCTCTTTCTTCCAGTGTCAGAATTTCTCTTGGTTTTGTCAACCTTTATGTCATTGTTAATGGTTATAAGGATGGGTGGAGGTCTTGGATGATGGGGTTTAGGGACTGGTCGTCGTCCGAGCCGAACATTAATTTTTTGTTTTCTTTGGCCTCCCCTACATCCACGCTTTCTTATATTGGCATTTTCAATCATAATACACCCTGCCAGGGATTTTGCTGTAACATCATCTCTATAAATGCTGTGGGGCAAAAATAAAACCTGACCTGAGAAGATTTAAAAGCGACAAATAATTCCGAGTCCGATTGTGGATGTTGGTGTAGGTGTACTAAAATTAGAATATCTGAGCACAGACACGTTGATTAGAAGTCCTAAGATAGTAGATGTAAACATTAAAAATGTCAGTGAATCGGTGATCTCACTAAAAAAGATCTGTCTGTCAGTGTGTTACCGAACTCCTCCGCCCAGAGACGACCGATTTTGACAATTAAGATGTCAAATCAAAGCTCTCACTCCAAGGAATGTCTATGGGTATTTTCATCTTAATTACGACAAGGATAACTTGACAAATTAATTTTTAAATTGTAGTACGGGGAAGAGATAATATACTTCAATTGCCGCCATATTTGAATCGCGACGCCTCGCTTGCACGTATGTTCGCGACAGGCATTCGAGGCTTTCCTTTGGTTTGTCACGGTGAGCGGTGGAACTGTTCTCACTTACCTGGACGGAGGAGGGGGAGAGGGAGTGAGTAATAATTTAGTGGGAATAAGATGAAAAAGAATAGTGTGTGTGTGTGTGTTGGGGGGGGGGGGTGAACTGCAGGTACATGTATAATACTATCACTGAATGGGTGGTGATGGATAGAAGATATAATTGCAGCATTTTGACTTTCTCTGCCGAGCAAACTTTTAAAATGTCTCATATCAATGTTTTCACTTAGAGGAATGTCTCTTCTCTTCTTCAATTATATCAACTGACTCAGTGGAACTGAGTATTACTGTCGATGCGGGCATAATTTAAACACACCAAGAGCAATTTTTGTCTTTGTGGGCCTCTGGGAGCTTCTCTAATACCTTGATCTTAGCCTGATGTTGTCAGGCACTGCTTGAAATTGTCTATTGGGAATTTCATATTAATTAAGAAACGAATAACTTAACAAATCTTTTGTTCCTTCTTTATATTAGTGAGGCAGAGAGACAATGAATGAGACGATGCCATCATGGTTGTTGGTGACACAGTTTCACATCACAAGGGGCAGCGCCCAGTGGCCAGAACCTCTTGACAACTCAGACGGGAGGTACGGAGGGGGGAAAGGGGGGTCGGGGGAGGGGGTTAATTAAATGGAATTAAGACCCCTGATGGGGGGAAAAGTAGTTTGGAGTGTCAGCAGCCAAGGCTGCTACGTGGTGGAGTTGTTCTCATTTACCTGAATGGAGGAGGGGGAGAAGGGTGGGAAATATTTTGGTGGAAATAAGATGAAAAAAGAATAGAGCACTCCGGAGGGCATGTGCAATATTATTACTGAACGAGTGGTGACGGATAGAAGACTTTTGGATTTTCTCCGCTGAGCAATCTTTGCAAATAAATTATCATATCAACGCTCTCAATTCGAGGAACACAAGAAACGGGTCACTTTACAAATATCCCCCCCCCCCCCCCCCCTCACATTTGTAGCATAGCAGAGAGACGATGAATAAGACGCCGCGAGACAAAAGGCTGCTGGTGACTTGGATGAAGGCAGGGAAGTGGGGGGGGGGGGATGATTTGGAGGAATTGAGACACGAGGGAGAATCAAAACAGTTTGGAGTCAAGCAGCCGAGGCTGCTGTGGGTTTCTTGTTTTACAAAACTTGTAAAATACTTGATCAAAAACCAAAATTTTTAGGCCAACGTATGCTGCAGAATATCACAATCATGCACATATCATACACTACATAAAAGTCGCAGTAAAAATGGGGGAAAATATCAAAAGCAAAACAAAACACATCAGCCTGTTATGTTTGATTATACTGGTGTAGCGACGAAACAGGTGTGGATTTTTAATTGCATTGAAATGATGCCCATCATCAGAGGCTTGAAGTGTGGGGTCAAACTATAAGTGACAATATCAGTTTGAAGCTTTAAAAATATTTTACTCTACACACATCGGTTGGTCCTTTGGTTACAGTGCTTTCAATTTTTTTTTTACGAAGGATTAGAGGGAAAAGGGTGCTGCAAATAACCACTGCCAATTCCTAAGATCACCAGTTTTCCTCCATTCATCTCTTTGGCTTGCCACAACACTCCCATCATTATATTCGGAGTTCCTTCATCTCTCTCTCTCTCTTCTGTTCTCCATGTTTCCTTTGGTCATCTTATCTTCTCTTTTCCAATCCACAGCGTCCATGTCAAGGCTGTTCTGGCATGTTTGTCTCTCTCTCGACATCCTCAAAACATGTCCAATAAATTTCCTTTTCCTCCATTTCACTTGTTGACTCATCAGCTCTGTTTGCTTTCTGTTAACTCCTATTTGATACTTTTTGTTGCAAAAATTTTAAAAATTCTCCTGACAAGTATGAATGGATATATCCAATTTGTGTCCATCTTTTGTTTTCCAGGTTTTACATCCAAATAATAAAACTGAAAATGCGTTTCATTATTGGATATTACTTTTGTACTGTACTTGAGTTGGCTACTGTTCCAGATGTTTTTAAGAGCTGCTTTGCCAATCCTTGATTTGATATCATTCGTAGCATCTGGGTCTTTGAGTTATGAGGCCTCCAAGATTGAAGTAGTCGCAGTTTTCTATTGATTTATTGTTAATTCCCTGTCATAGTTTTTTTGTTTTGTTTTCATTTATTTACTACTATTAGAGTGTTTATTTTGTTCTGCAGTTGTGGTCTTGTGTTAGAGATTAAGACAATGTAGGCTCAGGTCCTCCAATACATTCATAAATTTTCCATGTTTGACATTTGGTCAATGACCAGCAGGAATAGGAACATGGACATGGTAGGGGAGGGGGAGGTCAAGCATGTTGGTCTTTGAGTAGATGACTTGGATTTTATTTTGAAAAGAAAATTGAGCCAATTTTCTTGACTCAGGATTGTTCTTATTGTGATATGTTGTTTTTATGTTTGTTTTGTTTTTCTTTTTCTTTTATTTTGTTTTTGGGGTTTCTTTTGTTTGTTTTTTTCTTGGGGGCGGGGGTGGTGAGAAAATCAGTAAGCTGTGGATAAACATTAAAGCTTTAATCCTTTCGGATTGTAGAAATGGGTTGGGAGGGGGAATGACTTCTAGCTTTAAACAGGTCATTGGGGGGGGGGGGGGTGGGGGGGGCTGTTTTCTGTCTTCTGTCAAGTGACTGAGTCAGGTCTGGGTATTCTGTTTTTGCTTTCTGAGAAGTTGGCGGCAATGCTTTTTGCAAGCAGCTAAAAATAAATTTGGAAAAAGCTTATATTAATCAGGTGGAAAAAGTTGAATTTATTATATTGATTTTAAAATAGAAAGAATTCAAGTTATAATGTTTGTTTATCTATATGCAGCAAGAAATCAGATCTGAATAAAAGATGATCAGCATATTTAGTGGAGATCTGAAATGATTGTCCTTTTAAATCCAAACACTGATTGATACAATTATTTTCCTTAGATATAAAGCTACTCACCCTGCTGCAAGATGGGAATCCTATCAACACCCTCTCTGGTTATCTGGCTGTGGCTTCACATTCAAGTTGTGTCAGCAGATATTGACTCCGGTTGCCCTTTTTGGGGTTGCCTCCCCTCAGGGGGTTTTACCTTGAGTTCAGCAACTCCTTCTCATGATGCCAAAGTGCAGTGGAAAGTAAAGATTGAAGAGGGTCCTCTCAGTGCTATGTCTATGCTGGGTTCCAAAGGCTGTGTCAGTGATCAGCAATCAGTTGTCTGTGCAACAACTCTGTAAGTTTTCACAAAGCTGAAGTGAAAGTCTTGCACTAAGAAAGCTTGGCCTGTTATCAGTCTGTTCTGTAGAGTGTCAAGACTGTAAACGTATTGACCGTTTGTTAGTGATTTGGTGGAAAAGTGTTTTTTATAAAACAAAAACTGGGGTTTTTTTTAAGATAAAAAGAACTGCTAATAACTAAGACTAAGGTCTACCATGCCCTTAACTTCGTATTCTTTTAACTAAGGGTAAATCTGTTCCTGCTCATCATTTAGCTGAGCTGCCAAGTGCCACAGAAATTCCTCAATGGCAGTATGGAAATAATCAATCCATTTGCACAAATCAGATATGTAGGAGGAGAGTTATGTTCTGAGTGGCTTTTTGTTCAACTAGAAGGCACTTTTTAAAAATACCCCAAAAACTTACATGCCATACCTACCTACAATATGTCCCTCCCGACATTTCTCATATCCTGATTACATCCAGTTAGCCCCTAATTTTTTTTGTTTTTGTTTGGGTGTATATTAAATTTGTTGGGTTTTTGCTTTTTTTTTTCTTTTTTTTTACATTTTTTTAATTTTTTTTTTTACATTTTTTCCCCAGGACCATTCTTATATTTTATGACCCTTGTTGATTTAATAATGAAAATTTTTTGGTAGTTTAAAAAGGGTTAGTAATAGTTATTATTAACTTGCTAGCATTTTGTATTGTTGTTCAAGTGATAAAGTACAGTGTTAATGTTAGTTCTATTTCCTTTGCTCCCTCGGTAACAATTGAAACATTGTACCAAGGGTGGCCAGTTTCTTTCCCTCTCCCTCTTGGAGAGACCATTTGCCACTAGAGTCCGAAATGGGTGCCTGTGGTCTTTTTCTATGTGGCATTTTATTAGTATTAGTACTGACTCTATGAGAGATAATGAGAAAAGAGGATGTGAAGATAATGTATCAGATTATATCCCTGATATGTTTATGTAACCTCCTAAGATAGGTCGATAGATAAATATATGTCAATTAAATACTTACACACGAATATGATAAATTTTCAAGATGTATCCTATCCCTAACCCCTGGCGCAATAAGACATTAAAGAATGTGTCACTCCACTGGAGGGGAGGCCCTAAACCTCCAAACCAGGCACAGGGGGACAGCGCCGCCACCGAATCCGCTCCTTCATAATAATAATAATAATAATAATAATAATAATAATATTAATTCTCCAGGATATGTATTGTAATATAGGTACTCTACATTTTACTTTTGAAGAGTTAATAGTTCTAAATAAATAATTTACTTCATGTGTTCATTTAAAATTCGCACACTTGTTGGCATAAATGACTTTCTGTGTCTTTCTGTTCTTGTTTTGACGGCTCTTAGCTGCCCACTTCTCTCTTGTACAATTATGGAGGATTATAGAGGATGTAACGGGTCCTTCAAAATAGCATTGATTTTTCTTAAGCAGGATTTTCTATACAATGTTTCAAGAATTTCAATTGGGTTGGTCAAGCTTTCTTAATTAGGTAACTTATTTTATTTTTATCTGTCACAAGGCAATTTCCTCCCCATGCTGTCATACAAAATATGATGCTTTCAATGACTGCTCTGTAGAATAAAGTTCACAGGATTTTATTGATTCCAAAATAAGACAATTTTGATAAGAAATACATACGACTGCACGCTTTATTTCGGACTCCCTGTTTTTGGTCTGCCCAAAGTAACTTGTCATCAATTGTTACTCCCAAGTACTTGTAACAAAGAACACGCTCTATTGGTTGCTCCTGTATCGCCAGTGGTAAGAAGGTTCCTTTGTTTTTCTAAAATCTACCACTAGTTCCTTGGTCTTGCTTACATTAAGCTCCAGGTGATGTTTTTTGCACCAAGACACAAACCTATCAATTTCTTGCCTGTATGCTTCTTCATTGCCGTTTATGATGCCTTGAAGGACGGTGTCATCAGCAAATTTCACCAAAGGTATACTGGACTCTTGACATGTACAATCATTCGTATAAATCGTAAAAAAATACTGGGGACAAAACACAACCCAGGGGAGCGCTAATGTTGATTGTCAGATCATTGCACTCTATCAGTAAGAAACTCAAGAGCCCAGGCAATAATTTGACTATTAATTTTAAAACTCTTCAACTTGTTCATGAGTAAGTGCAGCTACATAGTATTGAACGCAGACGAAAAATCCGCGAAAAGCAGTCTGCAATAGCTCCTGGGTTTATCTAAATGTTTATAAATGTTGTCAATAAACAAGATAGCGTCTTCAATGCTTCTTCCTGGTTTGTAAGCAAATTGATGACAATCACTCTGTGGCATGAACTGTCACTTTATCGTACAGAGAACGTTGTAGACTTGTAGCAGTGTCTTCTTGCTCATGTCAAATGTCCTTAATTTCCGCAGAATATGCATTCGTTGAGACACCTTTTTTATCATGGTGACGTGTTCGTTGAAGGTAAGGGTGTTGCTGATGGTGATGCCTCAATATTTGTAATGCTGCACCCTTTGCACATTCTCGTTTGTGATTTGCACATGCAGAAGATCTTGTTGGTTTATCTTTCGGCGTAAGAAGATTTGCTCTTTGTTTTTTTCTACATTGAGTTGAAGCTGTTTTTTTTTTTACACCAGTGTGTAAATTTCACAATCTCCTCCATATTGAGTCTTTCAGAGTCTTGATCATTCAAAAGGGGTATCATCAGCATATTTTATGATTAAGCAGTTGGGAGAAGATGGTCTGCAGTCGTTCAAAGTACCACTGGATCAAGTACATCGGGAATCCCATTTCGTTCATTTTTTTCAAGAGAATCTCAGTGCTCATTGATGAAGGCTGATGAAAACTTCTTGGATTCCGGTCAATATGTTTAGCGACAGAGTTGATCATTGTAATATTAGCATCCTCCACACTCAAGGAGTGCTGATATGCGAACTGGTATGGATCTAGCAGGTTCAGGTTGTTACATTTTTGCAGTAATTCACATTTCAGAATCTTTTCCAAACATTTATTATCAAATACGTGAGCGATATGGGACGGTAATTGTTAAGTTCAGCTGGGCAATGCTTTTTTGGCATAGGGACTATCAGGGACGTTTTCCAAAGTGTCGGCACTTCCTGCATGTCTGCTGAGCGTTGGAAAATTTTCGTAAATTGAGTTGCTAGTTCCTGGTGGCAGTTTTTCAGTAAGGTGCCTGTAATGTTGTCGGGTCCTGGTGCTTTTCCTTCTTTTGCCATTCAGAAAAGGGTACTCACTGTTTTTTCTTCAATTTCAGGTCAAATCACCTTTCCATTCATTTTCCCAGTATTTGGCTTTTTGTTCTGTTGTGTTTCTTGTAGTGCTATTACATCATATGACAGAAATTTTTTAAAGAATTTATTTCATTAAGTTTTTTATTCAGGCCCCTACAGTTAAGCGAGGCAATCACCAATTTTGAGTCGATAGGCATTTCTCATTGGTCTGTTTTACTTTCCAGGGTCTTTGTCCAAATAAGTCAATCCGTCAATATTTTTACCCTATCCAGTATCTCTTACTGTTGGGTCAAAATCAAAATAGTCAATAGTGGGCCTCCCCCTCCTGGCCTTATGGCTATGTGAGTGCTGGTGCTCATCTGGTGATGGCAGCCTCTTCCGAGATGAAGAGCAGCTTTCTGAGCGGGTGCGAGCACTCCTCAGTGATCAGGCTGTGGCCCTTGACCGAACCCTGGTCACATGTGGGGGAAAGAAGGCGGTCTATCTTGCCTTGGAATCCAGATGTCACACCATTGGCCTTTTGAGGACGGGTTGTACCCTGTTCCCGCTCCAACGGGGCAACCTCTCCAGGGGCCGAATCCTGCAGTGTTTCGGTGGACTAGGTGGACCTGCAGTGGTCGAATCCTGATAAGTTTCCAAGTAGGCCACTGGCGGAACTGCCGGGGTTGAATCGTTTTGACCAAAGTGGTAAAGGGTGGCCCTCCACTAAGCCACTTGCTATCTCCTAGGCAGGGGATTGGTGGGTTTTTCAATATATAAGTAGCACCTACCAGTTTTGAATGATGCGAGTCTACCGTCACTGTCCCGGTAGCACTCTTCAAATATTCGGGAGCGTATCCTGACGCCGTCTGGGGCTCGTAGAGCCTTTTCGATTTCATCATTTGCAACTGACAGCAGAATGATACCAATGATAGCTTTGACAGTGTCAACAGAACCGTCGACTACCCTTGGGTTTGAACCCAAGATCTGGATAAGAACCCTGTCAATAGACCCCTTGCTGAGAAAGGTCTCTATCCTTGCGGGAAGCGCAGTAAATGCGCCACAGCCCCTGCAACTTCTGGGCACTGACGATTCCCTCTTTGCCCGTCACTTTCTCACAGGCTCTGCTAACATCCAGGCCTTTTGTGTCTTTGAAAAAAAAAAGAAACAAGCTGGGACAGTAGGCTGGCTCGACATCAAGGCAACTAAGTTTGAAATCCTTCTGTTCCATAGATCAAGTTTTGTTGTTGGTGTTTGGGTTTTTGCTACTCTGCAGCTCTCCTTTAGTGCTCTCTTTAAAGTGCGTCTCTTTTCATATCTGTTCTCATTTTGAATGCCACTGGAATTGTCATATCCCTGAAATTTGGGTCTGCTTGTCCCTGAAAAAAAGTTTTAGATGGTTTTGGGATATTTCATAATAAAGGCCACATATTTCTCCTTCATGCCATGACTAACTGTGAAATGAAAACGTGTGTCCGCACCTGAATCAGATTGCCTTAGTTGGGCAAATTTTTTACACGTACTAATATCATATAGAAAGTATTCTTCTTGACGTCATATGAAAGATAACTGTTACAATCCTGTGATGACAATATTATTGATGGCTTTGCAATCTGCTTTACATATTGTGCCAATTGTAATCTTAAACATGTTAAAGCTTGCTGCTGAACGATACTTTAAAATAAAAGATACAATCCTTGCCTGTTATAATTTTTTTTGTAATGTCTTGGCAAGCATAATCCTTCTCAAAGCTAGTGAATTAATAACTTTTAGTTGAATTAAAAGATGATTTGTAAGTCTGTGTTAAATACAAACGATGTGCAAAGAAATACTAAATAAGGCAAACGCGATCTATTTGATATTAAATATTGATGTTCTCAACATATCACTATCACCATCTGGTATCTCATGGTTCCTAGTGGCTACGTGAGTATTGACCCCACCAATGGTGAGATTTTGTGGAACTACACGACCCAGACACACCCGTCTTTGCCAATCATGGACGTGTATGGAAATGTCATTGGGATGGATTCCAAAGCTTTGTACTCTATTCGTGCTGGGGGATTTCCCCAGCCTCCAATCAGTGTGTTCCAGCTTATGCCAAAATACAGGTAAAAAGAGCAAGAAAGACAATTTGAATTTTATTCTGACCTCTGATGCAATGATTTTGAATTCAATGAAGCTCTCAAAGATTGAACACATCCTTAAAATCAGTTTTTATTTGTTTTTAATAAGTTGTTCAAGTTATAGGGAGAGAAACAAGATTTCATGTTTTCTTTGCAGATTGAAATGTTTTCTGTGTCATATTCATAGTCTTACTTTCTTTTTGGTTATTGAAAATGTATACACAAACAAAAGGAGGATTTTAATCTTCTCATACTCAGTCTTCAATTTTGTTTTTGTATCCCCAAAGAGATGTAAGTGTAATGATGATCAATCGCAATGTACAATTGTCTTATCCTAATAGGAAGTCTTTACTGTTGTGTTGTCTCAATTTTTATTCCACTGAAGCAGAGCATTTCTGCTTTCATACCTGCTGTATTGTTGTAGTTGTTAAAAATAACACTATCAAATGTAATAACGATTTCCAGTTTGATGGTCACCAACAACAGTCTTCTCCTGGTCACCTCTTCAAACAGGAATGCTAACCAGGTTGTAACATACACTACAGGTTTGGAAAGCATTTTGTCTTTTATTTTTCAAGGGATAAAGCATTATCATGGTGGCAGAACTACACGTTTAAACTAAGAAACATCATCTCTACTAACCATCAATGAAAACAATCATTTATGGCGCAGTTTAATGATCTTTGAAATGTCTTCACTATAAAAAGTTAAAAAACATCAATCTGGATACTTTTTATGTACAAACTTTTTTGAAAAATCAATTTTCTTTAACTGATTTTGTTTTTTTTTAATCCCTTTTATCCTGTCAATTACATCACTTGTGATCTTCATATATATATTTATATAATGGTCTCTGCACCCTCAATAACATTTTTGACATTTTTTAACATCTTTGTATTATATCTCTTAGTACATACTCTACTAAAATTGGGAATTTGTCAAAAGTTAGATCATCATATCTTGTTGACACGGTAGAAATGTGTCTTAAGCACAATACTACGTAAACAGAACGTCACATCAAAATTGTAGCAAAGACAAGACTCAACACGACAGAATGGCACATTGGAACTAAATTAAACACAGAATCAGAACAATGCTAAGAAATTAAATATGAACACCAACTTGAACTAGACGAAACGTTTCTATAATAAAATGATGAATGATGGACAAATGAATTGAATGAACCGGATGATAATGATGTTCCGGCACTCTCCTAATATTGTTGTGGGAGCTGCTGGTGTCTGTGGGCAGTGAACCTTCCAGCAGAGATGAAACCAGAATAGACCAAATCTCTCGCCTCACGTCTCATGGGTAGTTCTTGGCCTTCGAGCGTGGGGCGACTTGAGTTTAGATAAAATTGGCCCTAGTAAGGAAGGATAATAAAAAGGGGAAGGCTATCTATAGTGTCTGTCTGAGCGTCCCATGGTAAAATAGCACATATTACAATATTGACAATGAATACCAAATAAATGGCAACATAAGGATAGGTCAAATAAGATCATGAAGAGAGATAAGGCGAGAGAGGGTAGAATAAAATGGTAAAAAGGTTAATAAGCAGAGTCTATGCACAAACTAAGAAAATATACCTTGATTGTAGTGAAATGAAAAACAATTAAGTCATTTCAGAATGACTAAGAATATGAGGAGAGCTCGTGCCGGCTCTTTTTTTTTTTTTTTTTTTTCCTCCTCAGATAGGGTTACTCCCCGGGTTAGAATTTCGGACCTATTTTAGGTCTTGGCAAATCTAACAGGAGAAGGAGCACTGGATGCCTTGGTCTGGAGAAACCGGTGTAGAAAGGCGGACCTGCATATTGCCGTGCAGGTCAAGAGTCAAGGTGACTCCCTCTATGCGGTTTCAGATCACCCTATTAGTTGTAAATAAGGAAGAAAATAATAATAGAAATAATAATAATAGTATAGTAATAA
>JBCIKM010245905.1:0-12214 GCA_039654465.1 Melibe viridis | reverse complement strand
AGAGAGAGAGAGAGAGAGAGAGAGAGAGAGAGAGAGAGAGAGAGAGAGAGAGAGAGAGACAGACAGACAGACAGACTTGTCTTTGGCAAGAGCTGAAACGATGGCAAAAGACGGACAAGGCGAAAGTTTGTTGCTTTTTCTCAACACTAATTTGCGGCAATCACCTTAAGAAGAATAGAGGAAGTGGCACTGGAAATAGATGAAAATAAACAGAAAATAGTATAGGCACAGTGCTGAGGTGAGTCAAAGCCATAGAAATGAAGGAAAAAACAGGAAGTCGTCAGAGGAGGGAATCGAACCCAGGACTTGCCACGGCACCCATTCGCCTGGCCACTGCCAGGACAACGGGCCTACCAACTGAGCCATCCGCCACCCTAGCTTTGACGCAACTTGGCACTTTGTCCATACCATTTGCTCTTATAGCATAAGTATGTATACATGTAATGTTGTCTATGCCAGTTGAATGTTCTTTTCTCTTCCCTACAGGGGAGTCTGGCCTGGGCAAATCCACACTAATCAATAGCCTATTCCTGTCGGAGCTGTACAAGGACAGGGACCCTGTCGGGGTGGACGGTGAGTGAAAAGTTTAAGACTCTGAAGGAAGGATGTGTGAAAAGTGCTGATAACTGCGAGTAATGTTATCGCCATCATCATCATCATCATCATCGTCGTCGTCGTCGTCATCATCATCGTTGATGTTTTTGTTGTTGTTGTTGTCGTCATTGTTGTGGCAGCAGCAACAGCAGTGGTGGTGGTGGTGGTGGTGGAAGAAGTAGTGGTGGTTTTAGTAGTAGGTATTGGTATTGTTTTGAAAGGAGATTGTCTAAATCGAATAAATCATCTAAAAAATACGAAATAAAGGATCTAACCTCCATTTATCTGTGACTCCCAATAAAGGTTAATAGATTTTCAACCTACTATTATTCTTCTCTCTCAATCATAGTTTGGAATAAGATTGTATCTGTGTATTGAAATGAAACTCTCTCACAAATAGATTAATCAACACTGTGCTTGTGCTGCATTTTTTCCCTCCTAGATTTGGTCAAGCGTACTGTGACCATAGAGAAGAAACAGATCGAGATCGAGGAAAAGGGCGTGCGCCTCAAGCTGACCATAGTGGACACTCCAGGCTTCAACGACACGGTCAATGCTGCAAACTGGTGAGGCTCCTCCACTGCTCCCCTTCCTCTCCTCCTCCTCCACTCTCCCTTCTCCTGTTGTTTTTTGCTATCTAGTTTTTTTTAAATATCAAAATTTATATTTTCACAAGTTCAAGCTTAAGATAAAGTTAAATGCGATGGAGTTTCACAATTTGCAAATAACCTGAGACATTTTAATAGCAGACTTTCAAAATCCTTTGCTATATATACTATACAAGATTATTTGTTGTGTCTCCTTTCTCTCGTCTTTACTACTAACTGTTGTGCAAGGATCTTTGAATTTTATCTGAAACTGCCCTGTGGTATTTTCCAGTCACAAGACCCTGATTGATTACGTCGATGAACAGTTCAAGCAGTTCTATGATGATGAATCTGGCCTTAACAGACGCAACATCATTGACAACAGGGTCCACTGCTGCTTATATTTTATTTCTCCTTATGGTCATGGGTAAGAAATGAGAATTAAAAAAAAAATACAAAAAAATACAGGTCTTCAGCTCTCCTCTATAACCACGGTGTGCTTTGATGCCCTAAAACTGATATTTTTAAAATAAGTTTTAAAGTAGTGTTACATAAAATATCCATACAGCAGTCACAAAAATTGAATTATTGCTATTACTTATTTTTAGATAATTTAGCTTATTACCTCCCTTTTTTGGTTCATCATAAGTAGAGCAATTGACATTACATTGATAAAAGCTATAGGCTTGAATATAAAGAGTTTGTTCACTACCTTAAGTTCCTGTTCACAGATTGAAAATAGCAGCATGATTGATGCATTACTTTTTAGAGTCCATCCCAGCACATTGATAGTAATAAAAATGCAAATTATTTTGCTCTGTCCAACAGTTGTTTTGAATCAAGTTTTTCCCCCTTTTTGTTCCAGGTTAAAGCCTATTGATGTGGAGACAATGAAGAAACTCCACCACAAAGTCAACATTGTTCCGTTGTTGGCCAAGTCAGATATTTTAACTAAACAGGAAATCAAACGAATGAAAGAAAAAGTGAGTAATTTTATGATAATGAGGGTTTTTTTTTTTAAACAAAAAAATTTCAACAATATAGAAAAAACATGGTTTTGGTAAGAAAGAAGCTGTCACACAAATTAAATTTTTAACTATACCTTAGCATGTACCTTTAAATACATGAAGACACAAATAAGAGTTTGCTAAATCTGAATAACCCCTCTTAATACTCCTGGGAATTTTAATGACTTCCACTTTCAGAAAAATAATAAAACTAAATATTTTAGGCAATAACGATGATAATAGTTATAACAGTGATGATAAGATTGCATCTTTTCAGCACTGTCCAAGAGCAAATTTGGCAAAGCACTAAAGATGTGCCAATAACAATGAGAGCAATAACCATGATACATATTGGTGAGCGGAAAGCTTTAAACTTGAATGATAATTGTTTTGATGTGATGGGAGCTGAAGATCTTGTTCTATTTCTTTCTCACTCAGATCATGAAGGAAATTGAAGACCACGACATCCGTATCTACCAGTTTCCAGACTGTGACAGTGATGAAGATGAAGATTTCAAACAACAGGACAGAGAACTCAAGGTTTTTTTTATTTTTTATTTTCCTGTTCAATCTCTGCACATATTCTACTGTAGTGAGTAGCAGGTTAAGCCTCACCCATTGGGGGAAAAGTGACCTGCTTCTATTCAATAAATGGCAACTTGTGTATGGCTGCACCTTTTCAAGGATAACTAATAAAAGAAGTTAAATTGAAGTTGTCACCCTTTAAGTAATCTATTTTTTTTTTTTTTTTAATTTTTGTATTTTATTTTGCATTTGTTTTTTGCTGTTTATCTTTCTTTTTGTATCGGTTTGGTTTTATTTATTTTTTTTCTGTTTTGATTTTGGTTTCTTTTTTTTTCTTTTTCTTGGGGGAAGGTGGGGGGATTATTTTTCTCAGGTGCACAGTGTAATGTGAAAATTTAAAAAATTAGAATAAGACCCTCAAAAAATGACTTAAGTTTGATGTAATGTTAATTGTCATCTTTTCAATATTCCATCAAAATGTTAAAATAAACTTGAAATTTGTAAATGAGATAAATAAAACCCTTTGTTGCTATCCTTCCAGGCTTCCATTCCGTTTGCAGTGGTTGGTTGTAACACTGTTGTTGAGGCAGGAGGCAAGAAGATCCGGGGAAGAGCTTACCCATGGGGAATTGTGGAAGGTAGGTCAAAAGTAGGTCTTTGTTTTAGAGTCAGTGTTGCCTGCATTTTTGACTCATAGACACTTTCAGTACTTGAGGTTGTATGAAAAGTCTCTCCATCTTTTTAATATTTACAAATTTAACTTTTTCTTCTTTTTTTCTTTGTTTTGGTATAGATTGGAAAAGCACTGCAATAGGAGAATCTGCATGTTTTATTCCAGCCCTTGCTATTGAATCAAATTTAATTATTCAAAATTCTTGTTTATGTAGAGAAATGAACATTTTGTATCTTAACTTTAATTTTGATAGGGAAGTGTTTAACTATTTTTTTTTTTATGGACTTTTCAGTAATAATAATCTAGGGCAGGGTCAATGTGATGTATCATTTTAAAATTTCTTTTTATCCTCTCCAGTTGACAATCCAAATCATTGCGACTTTGTCAGGCTTAGGCAGATGTTGATAAGGTAAGAACAAATGCTGTACTAGATAATGAAGCAAAAATTACTGTGTTCTCTGTGTCTTTTGACATTATTTAGACCTTTAACTGTGACTCCTAGTATTTGCGATGATGTCTATCATTTGACTCATTGACAATAGACAGATGCCAGCCGTTTTTAAAATGCAAGACATAAATTTGTAGATTTCAAAACTGATTACCATGATTTCACTCAATGCTCTTGCTGCTATAAGAAACTTATTCAGCCGCATTTTTGAGACTCAAGTAGTGCTCTCATATTTGAAAGATCCTCTTGATGTCAAGCCACACCATTGCAGCAGCCTTAGCTTCTACTTCTAGCTGTTGTGCTTTTCATTCTAGTAAAATTGATTTCTCTCGTTCCACTGTGTATCAGTTCCATTATACTGGTTGCCCTGTCTTATTTGATGATATGAAATTTGGAAGATTACTGCCACTTTATGTTAAGAGAAGCATTTTATATCCACTTTTCTTCCATAGCTTTTTACATTATGGGGAAAGAAATGATTTCAAGCCATCTATGAATTTTGTTCAAGATACTTTTGTAACAAAAAAATTGAGTTTTCTAGTCTAATAATGGCATTAAGAATTGTGTGTGTAAGGAATTACAACGTCTGTTCTATGAGTATGATTAATAATCATGTAATTCTATACACCATGTAATTTGTTTGAATATTATGACTAATCTTTTACAAACTGATTTCAGGAAACCACCCATTGCTATCTGATTCATATTATGATTTTGTTAATGCATTTTTATTGATCTGATTATGTTCAGCAGGATAATACAATGTCATTTTTATTTCTTATTTTAATTTTGTTTTTCTGTCAGAGTTAAGTTTGACATGAACATTGTAGGCTTTACTGTTGCCTATTCATGTCTTTCTATGATAGGATAGGATATTTTTCAGATATCTCTGATGTATCAAGGCAATTCTTGATGGAAAGTTATGATGGGAGAGATAAATAAAGAGTATCTGGTAATTGTGATTTATGAAGATTTCATTGCTATCATGAAATTCACATCAATATCAATCCTGTGCATTTTGCCTTTCGGTTATTTAGCACTCATATGCAGGATCTGAAGGACATCACATCAGATGTTCATTATGAAAACTACAGAGCTGTTCACATCAGATCGCAGATGGGTTCAACGCAACGAGAAAGAAAGTAAGGATTTTGTGGATAATTAATATCACTTATATAGGCCTACTTGTTAAAAATTCTATCCTATGTTAAGATTAGAGTGATATGTATCAAACAGTGTTAGCTTTACATGTATAACTGTTTAAAAAAAAACTGTACATATGCTCAACACTAGGCAAATGGATTCAGATGCAGCCATAGGCTGGCAAAAAGAACCTGTCACTAAACACAATGATGTCTGGAATAAATGGGTGCCTTTGGCTGTTTTACAGGCATCTCATATGGAATATTATCATTTATCATGCTTCAACTTTTTGATCTAACCCTGTTTTAGCTTCCTAGAAGTTAGTGACACTTCCCAATATTTTTTCTCTTTTTCTCTCTACAGTAAACTGAAAAGGGATTCAACACCCAACATTGAAGCAGTCATGGACACAGAAAAACTTTTGGAAGCCAAAGATGCGGAGGTTTGTACCTACCTGTATGTTTTCCGAATTTTTAGTTATCAGACTTTGCACTGAGCCATCTGTCTTTGAATCAAATTTTGAAATGGAACAGTAACAAATCAAGATGCTGTCTCAACAGTTAACCTGTCAGTCATTAAACATTCAAGTAATTTGTTAAATTTTTTTATCTCTGTAATTGAAAACCTGTATTCCTATTGTCTTATCAGAATCAGTGTGATCGAAATTCAGTTTTATTTGTCAATAATTGGGTCAAGATTTTACATTTAGGATGCTATCAGAGAAGTCTTTTTTTAACTAAAATGTATTTTTTTATGGTGTTTTCCATGGTAGACAATCACTAAGCACAGCTTTCTCCCAAAGTTTAAATTGTAATTACAGTAGAATTCCTTTAAACCAAAATTTTGGGGACCTACTAAATCATTTTGGTTTAAAGGCATTTTGGTTCACAGCAAGTTCACTTTTCAAGGGCAGTAACTTTTTATCCACTTCAGATATGATGATTTTGAGTTTAAACTCCAATGTGTATGCACAGTGCTTTCGTTTAGACATCTTTGACTGGCTGAGTAAAGCTAAAACTGAAATAAAAAAAAAAGATTGATTTCGAACATTCTTTTGTGATGGGCAAGTGATAGTGATACTAAATGAATGATGCGCAGCGACTCAGAGACCAAGTGGAAATTAAATAGTGTTTTGTTAATGGTTAATGCTAATGGTAAAGTGAATAAAACAAAGAAAGCACACACACACACACACATGCATAACGCGTGTGCAGACAGCGTGAGCGAAAACATCTTGCTTACGTGATTCTACAACCACGTCATTCCTTCCTTTTCGTCAACCCCCCCCCCCCCAATCGCCTTTTGTGTGATGTGGCGTGTTGGTCAAGCCCAAGCATTGCCAACCAAGGTTTGCTTACCACCCTTCTCCCTCACCTCAAAAGTCATACTCTTGTTCGAGTAGAGTTGCGTTTGCAAGCTCGGCATTATGTAAGATTACTGGGAACGCTAGGCCCCCTTCCCGAATTATTTAAGAAGATGGAGCAAAAGAAAAAGGAGAGACGCTTTCAAATTGTTTCTGTTCAAAGGCAGTCGCGCTTTGAAGCATTTCGGTTTATAGTATGATACAAAAGCAAAGAAGAAACTTGTAAAATTAGCCAATTTCTTTACAGTTTATGGAATTTTTCGGTTTAGCTTCTTTCGGTTTAGTGACTTTTACTGTAATATCTTTTCTAAGTTGTGGAATTTCCTGTCCCATGAATTACTATTTTTGGAGTTTTTATAATAAATATGAAAACTTAACATTTTAAGTAAACATACCATTATTGTGTTCCTGTTTCACTTTTTGTTGTTACTATCATGTCTGTTGTAAGCTGCTTTGTTGGAAAATGAGTTTTTAATATTCTGGTAAAGTGTCCTCAAGTATTTTCCTCCAGTGTATTTTTGGCATCCAATGAATGATTATGTTGCACTGGGCAAACTAAGGGGATCCACATTCCCAAGCTTGACTGAAATCTGATTTATCCCTTCATCCACACCCCTCACTAGATTCAACGAATGCAGCAAATGCTGGCCCAAATGCAAGCCAAGCTTGGAAGTGGAGGAGGGCAGCAAGTTAATGGCAATAGCAAAGTATGATGCGGCCTACAACCTACTTCAGTCATCACATCACGAATATTCTTCCCTTTTGAAGGACTTAAACTGTATTTGGACAACACCTTTGTGAATGCGAGGCACAATTTATACACCAGATCTATGTGTTCTGTTTGACCAAATCTTTGCCCAAATTATGAATTTTTTTTTTTTTTAATGGCACAAGAGGTGAAATAAAATTGCTCGTCTCTTACAAGTCTAGATACTTTCCAATGATGATATCTTTTTTTTTTCTCTCCTAAATATCTAATTTTTAGACACATTGTTATTCAAACAAGACTTGGGGTTGGCAGGGGGGAGGGGGGTGGTGCACCCATGGAAATTGTGTCCTGATCATATCCAGAATGGATAAAACCTGTCAAGTTTGAAACTGAAATGTTCAGCTAAAATTTGTTGCACCAAGAGCCATATAATATTACAGGAATGAATGAATACATGCAACAGAGTCCAACAGATAAACATTTGGCACATAAAAATTGCCAATTTTTTTTTTTTTCACAGTTGTTAATAAGTTAAATAGTTTAGTTTTTCCATCAGTAAAATCATACAATATTTTTATTTTATGTATTCACATAATAGACTTTTTATAAGTTTCATTCACAAAAAATTATATTATGAGTGTTGGAGACAGGTATTAGGTAAGAACACTGTACAATAGAGACAGACAGACAGAGGGACAGACAGACAGACAGATCTGATTGAATGGATTTTTCTCGAACCCACATCATGTTGTTGCATGCTCCATCTACACTCTGTGCGGTACTTGCCAATCGAGTTCTGTACTTTCCTTTTTACAGTTATAGCAGATGTGTTGTGTATTGTCAAAAGATAAACAGTTGTGGAAGATCAGTTTTGATCACAAGAAGGGAAATAAATTGTTGTGAGCGAAGGAGCTTATTCTTCCAAGTCATGGGAAAAAATTTTATTTGTTACTTTGAATGAATTTTGTATTTGGGTCTGTTTGGATATGATATGTTTATTCATTTTTAGATGGGTTTACCTGACATAATTCTCTATTCTGAGGCTTTTTGAAAAATGAGTTTCGAAAAAATTGATGAGCAAATGAAAACTTGCTTAGTAGTTTTGTACATGGCGAAAATAATGAATGGTTTTTGTGGAAGCAAACATTTTTCGGCCAATCTAGAAATAATTACATTCCTTATTTATTTTAATCATCTGTTAACTTCTAATGGCATATTATGAAGTAAATGATGATACATGTCGCCGAACATTGGGAACAATAATGATAGTGAAGAGAACAGAATTTGTTTCACTACTAATTACAAGAGCAAAGAAAAATTTCAGGTGAGATTCATGCATTCATCTCTTAAGATAACTTTGTCATTGTCTTCTTCAAAACTGAGTTTGTTATAATTATAAGGGCACCATTTAATTGTCTAGCAAAATTATCTGTGCAGTAAATAATTTTCATAGTAACATTTAAAATTTTAAGGAGTACACATTTTTATTTTTCATTTAAAAGCTCAGGTGGTGTCAGATTATTATTCCTATCCCTTTTTTAAAAAAATTAGCTTAATCAAATTTCAAATTTCACATGGTTATCAATGACTCTAAAAATCATTCATTCACCTTCTATCAAAAGATAACTTAAGAGCTATCAAAATGAATTGTATTTATTTTTAATTTCCTCACCATATCTGTTAATAATGCCAATGATAATTTAACTATTATTTCATTGTATGTTTCTCATCATGATTTCCAGGAGAAGCAAAGGATGGTTTCGATTTACCATAGTTTTATATTTTTTGTACATTTTGTCCAGAAATTATTTGTGGAAAAGAGATGTTTTTGTATACATTAAATTGATATGAGTGACTGATCTTCAGAGTGCAATATTCTCATTTTTTATGTTGTAGCAAAAAAAGTTAATAAATTTGTGAATGTATTTTTCATTATGTTGCTGTATATTATTCTTATTTTCTTGAAGCTGGTATGACCTCTTTGTTGAAAGCGTTTTAAATTCCAAATATTTCAACCAAAGGTTGTGTGTGTGTGAACGCATGGTTCATTCTCCCACTCATGATCATGAATGGCTCTGACTGCAGGCATTTTAAGTTGTGTTGTATTGTATTATTTTCATTTTGTTGTTGTTTGTTTGTTTAGTTTTTTTGTTTGTTTGAGACTCTTAACTTTGAAATGAGTTGTCTTGACTAGAGGGTATAAACATTTTTCAAATAGATTTTTTCTAAATGACAAAGTGTATTGCAAGTGGCACCACAAGACTGTGAAACTGTACTGCTCTCAAATCAGGTATAAGATTGTGTGCCCTGTCATATAACATTTATTAAATTCATTTTGAATTAAAGATTGTCTAAAACTTCAATTAAGCAAACATGCATTTAAGTTAAGGAATCCTTTCTTTTGTTTTTGGGTGGGGCAATAAAAAACAACAAATATTTGAAGACATATAACTCTGTTATCATGTACTCTTTCTTCTTGCATGATATGCTGTCCATATCCATCGGCTGAGGTGGGGGAGTGGGCGGTTGGTGGGTGTCCCTGGTGGACACTTCTACTTCTGTTTCTTTTACACTGGAGCTAATGTCTTACTTTCCCCCTCTCGTGTGTCTCCTGTTTTTCTTGTCTTGTTTATTTTCGATGGTCATCTCTTATTTCATGCCTTTTGGTACATAACTCCAGTGTCAAAAGGTAAATGTACTGAGTACTTCAGTACACAAAGGGGGTTTAAAGATCCTAGGACTTCCTGCACTATAATACTGTTATCGATGATGGCCATTGCTTATTTGTGTAAGGAGAGACAATATTTTTTGTCATTGTAAATCCTTTCGCGGTGGTGTCTATATGTGTTTTGAGAAATTTTATTTAGTTTTTTAGTGTAAATCATTTCTCTACTGTTTATGCTTTGATCTGTTCCCTCTTTGAACTTATTCTAGCATCTTACTTTCCCCTGGGCTTGTCTATGACCCTCATGTATTGTGGGGCCCTAAAACCACCAATAAACAAGCAAACAATTCAAAGTTAAATATGTGAAAAGTCCACTTTCATTTACATTCTTTTGTAAATTATCAAAGAAATTGATGCCCAAACACATTTTTAGCAGTTATTTTCCCAAGAAGAGGTATTTTGCTTTGATATCAAAACTCCAGTAAGTTGTGTAATGAGTTTTTCAATAACTAACAATCAGACTCAAAATATCTGTAATACTTGTCAGGATTAGGAACAAGATTTTTGTATACAGAATTTCAAGAAGACACTGTGAAACATTTCTATACCATGATGTCATTTTCATTGCCAATAAAATTGGCTGAGGTAGATTTTTTATGTGAAAAAGTGAGAAAACTTATTATTTAAAAATCAGCGAGCTACAAATATTCACTGTATGAATCAAATAAATATATGAAAATTTTCTTCCAATTTCATATAAAGAAACTGAGTATTTTCTAAAAAAAATTAAGAGGTGTAAGTCTTTATTGGGTACTGTCTTGATTAAATACTGGATCAGGGTTTGCCAAAAAGCATAATTTGCAGCAGTGGAGATATTGAATCAGAACACCTGCCTTGAGGTGAACTGCTGTTGTGAAGACATTGATGTTGTTTTCAAAGAAAATTTACAATGATATGGAAATATATCTATGTTTTAAGCATGATCAATTTCTGTTGTATTGGGTGCACTGTTACAGAATTATTAGTATTCAAAATTTGGCCTGTTTTCCTCTTCCCCATAATACATACTTGTACCCTATCATTTCATAATTTTTTTTACTTTTCTTTCAGCATATTGTGAAAAGTGTCTACAAGTGTAATATTTTATTGCAAAGTTACAATTGTCAATTGTATGGACATTGTTGTATGTCGCCAAATGCTCATCACTTGCTGTGTCATGTCCTGCAGACAGAGGCTGCCACCTTGCCGGACTCCCTGGACAACAATCTCCATCCCATGTCAATTTCTGTTGTCTTTGATTATACCTGGATTTTCAAATTACTTACTTTGAAGATCATATTTATCTATATTATGTTTCTTTCAATACCTATCGTCAATTGTTTTGATCTTCTTTCTTTTTTTTTTTCTCATGCACTTTTACATTTCTTTGGGATTTGTTTTGTTTTTTATTTTGTTTTTGTTTTTTCACAACTTTGATTTTCATTGTTTTCAACTCACTGGTAACATTCAACTTCTTTTTCTTACTGAAAAGGCGATTGTTCTGCAATAGACTATGATAAAAGATTGTCAGATACAAAGATAAGTATGTTGCTGGAGCCTACTCATGTTAGTTTGAACTCACGACACAAAAAAAGATAATTCATATCATAGCATTTATCCTATAGACTTTACATAGGTCATAAGCATTCTCTGACCACTTGACAAGACCAAATCACTGGTATTGCAACAAGTAGAATAGACTGTACCCGCTGTCTTTTGGATAAAGCAAAGCTTCAAGGGTCTTATAACCTTCCAAAATATATATTTCATGATCATCTTTTGGTGTAGCCCATTAAGTTTGAAGAAAAGGAAGTGATTAATACTGTGTGAAAAATGTGACATTAGATTCATGAAATGAGAGCTTGTAACCTTCTTACTCTACTTATAACGTAGAGCACCTGCAACAAACATACAATCAACATCTTTGCCAAAGTAGTCTTGTCGCTGCTATCCACATGTCCACATATCCACCTGGCACTTCCAGTCCTTGTTGACGTACAGAAATACTCTATGTCATACAAATAATCCCTTTGCAATAGGTTGTGTTTGTGTGTTGCATTACATTTTATTCATTAATATCATGATAAGGGTTATTGCTGATTTTTTTCATTACTATAATTATCATTTTCAGTCTTTTTGTTTCTAAACAAATTCAATTCAATGTCATGTTTGGTAACTTCTTGTACACATTTTTGTATTTTGTTTATTACAATAAATATTTTGTATATTTGATTTAAATATGTTTTCTGCCTTGAATCTTTTAGCTTTGTCATGGCCCCAGGCCTTTTACACCCAGTTGTCTCATAGCTGGGTTGTTAAGCCAAAGGGGCGACATAAAACTTCATTGTGGTCTGTCCACTGAGGAATTGAGGTTGGAGGTGTCTTTGGTACCTCTTCTACTTCTGTTTCTTTTCTTTCACTGAAGCTTTTTGTCTTACTTTTTCCCCTGCTCCTTTCTGTC
>JBCIKM010245794.1:0-12215 GCA_039654465.1 Melibe viridis | reverse complement strand
CTTCTTCTTCTTCTTCTTCTTCTTCTTCTTCTTCTTCTTCTTCTTCTTCTTCTTCTTCATCTTCTTCTTCTTCTTCTACTCCTCCTTCTTCTCCTCCTCCTCCTCCTCCTCCTCCTCCTCCTCATCATCATCATCATCATCATCATCCTCCTCCTTATTCTTCTTCTCCTCCTCCTCCTGCCCCTCCTCATCTTCCTCCTCCTCCTCCTTCTCCTTCTCCTCCTCCTCCTCATCATCATCATCCTCCTTATCATCATCATCCTCCTCTTTATTCTTCTTCTCCTCTTCCTCCTCCCCCTCCTCCTCTTCCTCCTCCTCCTCCTTCTCCTCCTCCTCCTCCTCCTCCTCCTCCTCCTCCGCCTACTCATTCTCCTTCTTCTTCTTCTTCTTCTTCTTCTTCTTCGTTCCTTTTGATGGACACCTACATCCGCAGTCCAGTATCAGTGATGAAGCCTTCAGTCCTGCGGAGTTTCTAGTTTAATGTGGCTGGGGTGGGTGGGCTACCACGTTCCTCTCTGGTCATCATAGCCGGGCCAGTCTGTGAGCACGTGTGCAGCACTTTCATAATTCACTCGACCTGGACAAAACGGGGAGATTCCAAATCCCAGCTTGAATACATGTCAATATTGTGTTGCCCTCAGTCTATTGTGACCAATTCGGAGTCTTAATATGGTGACTTGGCTGCTTCGTCAAAAGCCAGCGCATTCCTTTTACCACACTTCACAAATAACTTCACTGTGGAAAAACCGTTTGCTGTTAATTTTATACTAAGAAAAAACAAAACCTAGACAATTTTTGTTGTTGTTAACTTTGACAAAAGACCGGTTGTTTTCATCTTTTTTGTTTTTAAATTATTTGAATTCTTTATCGGGCAATAATAAAAGGACACCCTGTTCAGAAACACTTTCACTTTAGATGCAATTTAAAAAAAACAACAAAAAAACAAAACAAAAAAAATAAACAAACCCACCACCAACAACAACAAAACCAACCATTTTAGCAAGACCTATTTTCCCGGGAATTTCATGAGACCAATTTCGCAGCTAGTGTGATATCTTGGCTATCCGTTTCTGCCCGGGGGCAAATGAAATAGGGTCGTCTTTACGGAGTTATCGCTCTTGAAACGTCACCATGTTTTTTTTTTTATTTGTTTGTTTGTTTTTTAAGTTTAAATCTATATAAAAAAAGATAATAATTTAAGTCAACTCTTTCAATCTGTTATGAAATAAGTACCTAACATTAAGAAAGTGATATTTTTAGCATCAAAAGTGAACAAAGCTATTTTTATGAAAAAGATTATTGTATGCTTCCATGGAGTTATAGAAAAAAACTAAGCGTGCAATAAATTATGGGGAAATTTATTAATTTATTCACTTTCTCACTTATCTTGAAGCCTACAGACAGACAAATTATTTTGAGAACATTAATAATTCGGTATTATCTATTTTAACATCAATGTTTTCTTTTCTTGAAATGATGAGTTCGTGCTTAATCGATGTTGTTTATTTTTTAATGAACAGGAGCCTTTTTCTTGATGACGTTTATCGATGTATAGTATTTTATAACAAGTACCACCCCCCCCCCCCGAAAAAATAGAAAAATAAATAAATGAATATTGTTTTCAAATAAATAAACAAACAAACAAACAAAATACTACAACCACCCCCAAAAAAACAAACAAACAAACAAACAGATACCAAATAACAACAACAAAACATAAAAAACGAAAAAAAAAAGATGAATAATAATTAGCACATGATTATTATTATTCTTATTCTTCTTCTTCTTCTTCTTCTTCTTCTTCTTCTTCTTATTATTATTATTATTATTAATATTATTATTATTATTATTATTATTATTATTATTATCTTATTATCATTATTATTATTATTATTATTATTATCATCATCATTATTATTATTATCATTATTATTATTATTATTATTATTATTATTATTATTATTATTATTATTATTATCATTATTATTATTCGTTATGTTGGGGTTGTGTGCCAAGGATATGCTGTAGTAAAGCGCTTTGAGTATGGTGAGGACAATCAATATATAAATGTCCGCATCCGTTTATTCATCAGTGCAGAGATTCAGTGAATTGCTTTAACTGACTTTAATTTTTGTGTGTGTGTGTGCATACTTTCCATGTCAGAAAAGTTTTCCTCTTTTCCGTACATAATGAATAGCTTAAACAACAACTGGTGATGACTCAACCAATGCTTTTACAGCCAGAATAATAATGTTCACTTCTCGATTCACTGACAGCGTCAGCCTTGTTCGCTTTGGAAATTCACCTTGGGCAATAGCTACTGTTAAACTTATAAAAGTTAACATCCATGTCCGCTATCGATTTATATACACATAAAAGTGAAAAGCTCCCCGGTGCAGTCAAGTTGATGAAATATGTATTTATTTATTTTTTTTATTTATTTATTTATTTATTTATTTATTTATTTATCTATTTACTTATTTAGTTATTTAGTTTTCAAATAGTAAGTGGATTCACATTCCGTATCTAAGATCAATAACGTACCTATATACCTACTATAAAGAATGAGAATAACACTGGCCTTTTATTTCCGGTCGCAGAATTCATTGCATTTTATCATCCTCTGCAACAATTTTTTTCTGAAGATTAAATTTGAAAATCCCTGGAAATGAGGTTTTTGGGATATTATTCAGACACTGGTTCCAAACATTCAGTTCACAGCTTACAGCTAGACACGTGCTAAAATAAATCAAAACAAAACACTCAACAAATTCTGTATATGCTGAGTATTTATTTATTTTGCTCCGATTGTTAAAAAAAGCTGAAAAATTCTTTCTTTCTTTTTTTTGCAAGGTAATGGTAATTTATTGGCATACATATCGGCGTTAAAAACAATATGTTACTATGACAGTTAAAATGTTTTTGGATGATGATACGCCAATAAATAGAAAAAGGTTCAAAACTACCACAAATAGGCTTATGATAAGAAAACTTTTGACATGTTATTTTGAATTAATATGACATCAATGGCAAAAACGGCCAGATAAAAAAAATGAATCAGAGCTGAAAGTGCGTAGCTCTGTTTTCTACCAGCATCTACAGTCGTGATCTCAGCTCTTTTCAGGGGTTAGTTGATTTTTTTAGCAGGGTTTACGCTGTCCAGATGCAAAGGGTCCCTGTTCCAAATGATTAAATTCTTACAATGGGGCTGAGGAAACGGAAATCTTCAATGTATCGTCTAAAAATAGACATCTAAAGGGATTTTTAGGAGTGAGCTTGGGGTGCCAGGCGACTGTTTGCTTTCTTGTTTACTATGCCATCGCCATTGGCCGACCTGACCATGTTCTTTTGCAAGGTCCGAATGGTCGTTACCCCTTGGAGTTGTCGCATCCTTATGGTCCTCTCTGACCTTAAGTAATCAACCTAGAGTCGGGAAAACAAATTGCAGCTTTGACATTTTCAATGTTATCAGGCCCCTTATTTTTTTTCGAAACTTGTATGACATAAAATGCAAGTGAATACCTAAGCCTTGACAGAAAGCTTTCTGACTTTCTTTGTATTTGAGTTATTCCAATTATAGATCGGAGGAAAATATCTTAAAAAGCCACCCTGTATCAATACTACCCAGATTTCGTGTTTAAAATGATATTGATGATGATGATGATGATGATGATGATGATGATGATGGGGGGGGGAGGGGCTTCGCAATCAAGAGAAATCTTGCCCTAAGCTGTGTTCACTCGTTGCCCCTTTCCCAATCGCACTGGTGCAGCCCTTTAACTGGAGATCCCCAGGTTTCTTTGTCCTGTGTCAGGGTTTTCGGCGCTATGAGGTCTTTCTCGGACTGGAGTTGTTATGGAATCTCATCGTTGTTCAACAGAATTTCTGGTCATTTTTCAGTGTATTTCTTGTAGTCTTTGAGATCTTCATTTAGGACGGTTGGAATGGATATTTCTGTCTATTTCTATATTTAGCGCCATTTTCAAATATTCTTGCATCACTGCCGGTATTTGATCCTCTCTTCTTAATATGAGTCAGAATAATTTCCAGCGTTTTTGTTTGGTTATTTTTTTGGCCCAGTAGCTTAAAGGTGTAATTCTGCGTAGCTCGTACCTAGAATTATTGATAACATTAAGTTTTTAGATTAACTTTGTAAAATGATGAAAGAGATCCGTAAAGGTCATAGACAAAAAGTGGGAAAAACTAGGAAGATTGTAAGTCGTCACATAAGGAATTCCTACCCGGAGCCTGCCACGACACCCATCGAGGAATTCCTACCCTGGACCTCCCATGACAACCATCGAGGAATTCCTACCCGGGGCCTCTCACGACACCCATTGAGGAATTCCTACCCTGCACCTGCCACGACACTCATCGAGGAATTCCTACCCTGCACCTGCCATGACACCGATCGAGGAATTCCTTCCCTGGACCGGCCACGACACCCATCGAGGAATTCCTACCCTGAACCTGCCACGACACTCATCGAGGAAATCCTACCCTGGACCTGCCACGACACACATCGACGAATTCCTACCCTGCACCTGCCATGACACCCATCGAGAAATTCCTACCCTGAACCTGCCACGACACTCATTGAGAAATTCCTACCCTGCACCTGCCACGACACTCATTGATGAATTCCTACCCAGAGCCATCCACGACACCCATCGATGAATTCCTACCCTGCACCTGCCACGACACCCATCGAGGAATTCCTACCCGGGGCCTGCCACAACACCCATCGAGGAATTCCTACCCTGGACCTGCCATGACACCCATCGACGAATTCCTACCCTGCACCTGCCATAACACCCATCGAGGAATTCCTACCCCGGACCTGCCACGACACCCATCGAGGAATTCCTACCCTGGACCTGCCACGACACCCATCGAGGAATTCCTACCACGGACCTGCCATGACACTTATCGAGGAATTCCTACCCTGCACCTGCCATGACACCCATCGAGGAATTCCTACCCTGGACTTGCCACGACACCCATCGAGGAATTACTACCCGGGGCCTGCCACGACATCCATCGACGAATTCCTACCCTGCACCTGCCACGACACCCATCGAGGAATTCCTACCCTGGACCGGCCACGACACTCATCGAGGAATTCCTACCCTGGACATGCCACGGCACCTATCGAGGAATTACTACCCGGGACCTGCCACGACACCCATCGACGAATTCCGACCCTGCACCAGCCATGACTCCCATCGAGGAATTCCTACCCTGGACCTGCCACGACACTCATCGAGGAATTCCTACCCTGCACCTGCCATGACACCCATCGAGGAATTACTACCCAGGGACTGCCACCGCACCCATCGAGGAATTCATATCCTGCACCTGCCATGATACCCATCGAGGAATTCCTACCCCGGACCTGCCACGACACCCAACGAGGAATTCCTACCCTGGACCGGCCACGGCACCCATCGAGGAATTCCTACCCTGGACCGCCCATGACACTCATCGAGGAATTCCAACCCTGGACCGGCCACGGCACCCATCGAGGAATTACTACCCGGGGCCTGCCACGACACCCATTGAGGAATTCCTACCCTGCACCTGCCATGACACCCATCGAGGAATTCCTACCCGGGGCTTCTCACGACACCCATTGAGGAATTCCTACCCTGCACCTGCCACGACACTCGTCGAGGAATTCCTACCCTGCACCTGCCATGGCACCCATCGAGGAATTCCTTCCCTGGACCGGCTACGACACCCATCGAGGAATTCCTACCATGAACTTGCCACGACACTCATCGAGGAATTCCTACCCTGGACCTGCCACGACACCCATCGACGAATTCCTACCCTGCACCTGCCATGACACCCATCAAGGAATTCCTACTCTGAACCTGCCACGACACTCATTGAGGAATTCTTACCCTGCACCTGCCACGACACTCATCGACGAATTCCTACCTGGAGCCAGCCACGACACCCATCGACGAATTCCTACCCTGCACCTGCCATGACATCCATCGAGGAATTCCTACCCCGGACCCGCCACGACACCCATCGAGGAATCCCTACCCGGGGCCTGCCACAACACCCATCGAGGAAGTCCTACCCTGCACCTGCCACGACACCCATCCAGGAATTCCTACCCTGCACCTGCCACGACACCCATCGAGGAATTCCTACCCTGCACCTGCCACGACACCCATCAAGGAATTCCTACCCTGGACCTGCCACGACACCCATCGAGGAATTCCTACCCTGCACCTGCCACGACACCCATCGAGGAATTCCTACCCTGCACCTGCCACGACACCCATCGAGGAATTCCTACCCTGGACCTGCCACGACACCCATCGAGGAATTCCTACCCTTGACCTGCCACGACACCCATCGAGGAATTCCTACCCTGGAACTGCCACGACACCCATCGAGGAATTCCTACCCTGGACCTGCCACGACACCCATCTCTTTGCCACTGGCAGGAGACCCGGGCTTCCAACTGAGCAAACCTTCCTGTTTTCTCCTTTCTCTCTGCCAATCTCGGCACCGTGTCTACACTACCTTCTTTTTATTGTCATCTATTTCCAATGACAGCCCCTTCTCTATTCTTAAAATGATTACACAAGATTGAAGTTAAGATTAAATGTAGATCATTCAAAAGCAGTTTATCTTATAACATCCATTACAAAAAGTTCAAAGGTAACAAGAAAAGACTTATCTTTTTGATGAATGTAGCGAGTATTGTGTTAATATTATACGCAAAGAGAAGACACACAAAGACAAGTTCAAAATAATCCATTTGTTCACACCATCCAACAGGTCGTGCAGTCACCTTTTGAACCTCTGGCTACAAGAATTTTCATCTAAAGCATGATAATTTGGTATCATTTAATAAAAGGTGAATTCTTGGCGTATAAGTAAAAGCAAAAATAGAGTGGTTTCCTTGGCCTCCTTATAACAAGATGGCGACCACAAGTAAAAAGGCAGGCTCTCCGAAACAACACACCAATCTGGGGAAGCCAGTAATAACGCTTCCGATTTTTTATTGATAATTTTGTGAGAATTCAAATTCCAAACTCATCAATTCTTACTATTTGATACAATTTTGTTTCAATTGGATATTTTTGCAAACATATTTTGCAATTCTTGCTGTATAGTTTGATTCCCAATTTAGGGGTGTTATGCATGATAAGACTTTTTTTCCAATGTTGAAGTTGGCTATAAAAATGTCAATGAAGATTGCTGTGCCCTAAAGCATGCTTTTGTTGTAGATCTTGCTTTATCATCACAACTTTCAAATCACATTGTTAGTTGATACTAAGCATTTAAAATTTACGTGGTATGGCGAGGCATTTGGCAATGTAATTTTGCTTATTTCTTTCTCACCGAATCTGATTCTGTATCTATTTCCACACACTGTCTCTACTATCTGATTTTAAATTAATGGATTAAAGACACAAACTATCCCTTGCAGCATTGTCTCTTTGATTTAGAATTCTTTTAAACAAAAACAGGTTGCATGTCTATTTGTATTAATTATATTTTATGTTTGAATATTTTTCCAGTGACCTCTTTTTTAGGAGTTAAAGAATTATTTTTATGCCAGTCGTGTTTCGATTAAAGCAATAAAATTCTCAAGATTATGCCTGGAAAGTAGGCCATTTACTTTTCGTGTCAGTGTACTGAATTAGACAGAATCTACCATTGCCTAATGAACAATTAATGATCTTTGGAGGGGCTACACCTATACAAGACAGCACCAAATGTCGAATCATGTGTGTAACACTTTTTAAAGTCTACTTGTCTGGAAAAGAAAGCACGATTACAAGTAGACTGAGACAAGTACAAGAAGAAAGGAAAGCAAATTCCGAGAAATAGCCATACTCGGCTATCAACGAATCAAGAATCAATCCAGGTATTGTTTGTCCTAATAATGATGAAATGTAAACGATAGAATTATTTTTTGCCAGGTGTCTTTTCCCGAACCATTGTAGAAGTGCAATGTTGATGCATAAATAGAGGTTTGACATCCCTGAGGCGATGACGACTGCTGCACCGAACACCCACTTATTCCACTGCGCAGTGTAATAAATTAGTAGAGAAGTCAAGCTCATTCCACTGAACATGGCGACGAAAGTAGATTTTAAACTGATTTTGTTCAAGACAACACTCCAGAGTATCATGGAAGGTATGACAGCCAGAGATTGACACGTTCCTAGATTGGTTAGAAAATGGTCGTCCAGAACCCATTCCTGTCCATACAGTTTGTAGTAAGAAAACACAACCAGTCGGTGACATGCTCCAAACATAGTAACTGTTACAAGTTTATAGAAATTAACAGATCTTAACATTTGCCCTGGGGTGTAGGAGTAAATGTCGTCTCTCTTACCACTTCCTTCAGCTATGTTTTCGGAGTCTCCGATCTGTCCTACTGAGTTGTCTTGCAATGGATTTGACTGTCTGCATCCAATAGGAGCAGCGTTTGGACTATTCGAGTCCATACCAATTTCACAACAGTCCTCAACCGCCCAATCTTTCTTTAAAAGGCAAAGTCCAATTAGTTGGAAGGCCATTGAAACTCCACCGACGATAAACATCATGGATGGGATTTTTGTAGTTACTTCTTCTTGTGCGAAGAATCTCATCTCGTTCATTTTGAGGTTGGGGGATAAATTTTGAGGATTACTGAAACTTGTAATGAATTGACTGATGATAACTCCCCCTGTGGGGCCTCCTGCTAAAACAATTCCAAACAGTAGGGGTGTATGCTGCTTGGAAATGTCAGCAATATAGTGTTGTAACAGGGGACCCTCAGATGCGCCAGTGCCTATACCAACAAGGACACCATAGATAATGAGAGATGCAATCAAAGAAACTTCCATAATGAAGTAGACGATGAAAAATGAGCAGTTCAGGATAATGATCGCAACACCTATGATCACTCGCGGGTTCGCGACTTCCATCAAGTATCCGCTGACCAGCATGGACAAAATCCACGGAGGACTGTAGAAGGATATGGCCAAGCCAGGGCGGACTTGGTCACTCATTGAGTCGTGTTGGCTCAAGGAATATGAGATGAAATAGATGGACATATTCCCCCAGTAGAAATGTGGGCCATTGTGAAACATTACTAAGAAAGCACCGATAACATTTCTCATTTGAAAGGTATTCATGACTGATCCTATTTAATTCACGTTATTTTACTCTATTTTATTTGATCAAAGTCTTCCATATTCAGAATAGAAACGAGAGTTATGAATGAGCAATGAGAGACTATCCATTCATTTATGTCTCGACTGGTGCTGTCGTCACAGGATTGTCCTTCCGCGAGACGATGGTTTCTATTTTACTTTTAAATGAGGAACAGAAACAGTTTAAAAGCTGGCATACAGGAGGATAAAGCCCAATAATATGAAATACTCGTTAATTCCACATGGCCAGCGTACCGTTGCCAAGGGAAATTGTCACGTCAGTGGGTTTTCCAGCTGCTCTCTAAATAACCTTTGTGTCAGGTTTCGATTTTCATCGAGATATTTCAATCCTAAGCGGTAAATTGGCATGCTTATATGAACCCGTATGTGAATGGGTTATATTCGCGCTATTAATTACGCAATTATGGGTTAAATAATGTTATAATAAGGGTTTACTGAAATTTATCTCTTTTTCTATAAATGTCAATGCCTTTTTGAGTGTATTTAATAACAGTTATTGCAATAAACGATATGTGCAGAGTGCTTTCAGCATTATCAAAATTACATTTACGAACGCTTTATATAGCTCATGATTATGAAATAAAAGAAAAATACTATAAAACGAACACAAATCGAGGTAACAAAAAAGACAGCATAGATGGTTCGAATATATTCAGGTTTCTTGACTATCATGACCTCCGTGGCCATTTGTGAGCCCGGTACCTCAGTTGACGTGTTGGCAGACTTCCTTGCTGAAGAGTGTGGGTTCGATTCATGCCTTCCCCGTCGCTTTTTGTCATTGGGTAAGACATTTTACCACACTAACCTCATCCTATCGGGGATAGATGTAAAGCTAGGAGGTCCCCTGGTTGTAGATGAGACAGCCTTGCGTCTGTCCGAGAAATTGGAAACCTGCCCGCACAGTTAACCCGCTTTCCATCCATTTTTTTTTTTTTTTTTTTGGGGGGGGGGGGGAGGGGGGGGTGATCCTGCTCCCCTTCCTTTTTTTTGGCGAATGATCGACTAAGGAAACAAGGGTTCCGTTATTTGCCGCAGTCAGCCCGCCTTTTTTAGGGATGTGAGGCGGAAGGTATGGAAGGCGGACTGACTCTGCGGCAAATAACGTAATCCTTGTTGCCTTAGTGGCTTATCTGCCAAAAAAAGGCACGATCACCCCCCAAAAAGGGGATGGAAGGCCGTTTAACTGTGCGGGTGGGTGAACAATTATAAAAGGCGGTTTGTATCTTTATGCGATATGCTGGTTGTCTGCCAGAGAAATATGCTAGAGTAAAGCGCCTAAAGAGTGGTGATGGCTATGAATAAGCGCTATATAAATAAATGTCCGTATTTATTTATTCATCATTTTTTTTTGTTATGAAAAGGAAATAAAATTTGTCTAGAAAAATTAATTTAAATTGCTTTATTAACTTGATGTAGATTTTGACTTGCATTCATGCCATAGCATAAAATTGCCCCTTTCACCGTACATAATGAATAGCTTGAATAACCCACCGATGACGACACAATCAATACTTTTATAGTCAAAATAACATAGTTCGCTATTCGAGCCCACTGTAAATTTCTAAAATCCATGTCTGTTATCATTGTATACACAGAAAAGCTAAATCCTCCCCGATGGTATTAAAATATATGAAATTATTCATTTTTTATTTATTTATTTTTTATTTATTTATTTATTTATTTATTTATTTATTTATTTATTTATTTATTTATTTTTCATTCATTCATTCATTCACTTATTTATTTATTTGTTAATTTTTTTATTTATTTATTTATCTATTTATTTAGTAATTTTTTTAATTTTTTTATTCATTTCTTGATTTCTTGATTTTTGATTGGTTGGTTGGTTGGTTGGTTGGTTGATCGATTGATTGATTTATTTTTTTGATTAATTGATTGATTGCTTGCTTGAATGATTTATTCATTACTCATTTATTCATTTATTCTTTAATTCTCATTTTGCCACGCAAGATTAGGCACGGTGGACCGATCCTCTGTTTTCATTTCTGTGATCCAGAGTTCTTCCCGGCTCCTTGGAGCTGGGTACCGGTACAACACTGCATAAGTTGTATGAAAAGATATGGATAGCAAAACATAATTATTATTATTATTATTATCATTATTATTATTATTGTTATTATTATTATTATTATCATTATTATTATTATTATTAGTAGTAGTAGTAGTAGTAGCAGCAGCAGCAGCAGCAGCAGCAGCAGTAGTAGTAGTAGTAGTAGTAGTAGTAGTAGTAGTAGTAGTAGTAGTAGTAGTAGTAGTAGTATCATATCCCGATGATCCCGGCGTTCTATAGAACTAGAATATATTAGTTAACCAAGCAAAACGAGAAATAACAGTAAAAATATATTGAGAAGAATGAAAATGTGAAAAAAGGCAGTTCTGGTAACGACAAAGAAGACACACAAAAATGAAAAGCTCTGACCCAAAATGCTCTTTCCCAAAAAAGCAACAACTGGAACAGTAAAACAAACGTTGATAAGCAAAACAGAATAAAATGCTATGAAGTACTAGTCAAACCAATCATTCTGTTCTACAGCGGTACCTTGGGCCTTACATAGAGCTATTTAGCGAGTCCATACACTAAAACACAGAAGACACCCAAGAATCGTTATCAGTGTACACTGGCTGGGGAGAAAAAATCGGAAGCGAAGACCGACACGACCAGTGCAGAGTTACACATCTCAGCTTCCGAGTCAAAGATCAACGTTTGAGATTGTTTGGATATGACCTTAGAAGATGTGATGTAGTTCCGTCCAATACAGCGATACATGATGATCAATACACAGAGAGATGCGCTATCCTCTACATAGGGGAAACAGGGCGTAGACTTGCCGACAGAGTAGCCGAACACTTGAGGGATATTGGGAATAACAGGGGCACTGCTGTCTCCGACCATTTCAACTCTGTTGGCCACGCTGGCACTCATGATTTGGAGGCTTTTGTTCTCAGCCAGTGCACGAATACCCACAACCGTAGACTTCTAGAGAGCAGACTTATCCTTGA
>JBCIKM010245461.1:0-12218 GCA_039654465.1 Melibe viridis | reverse complement strand
TATTGAGACAGAAGGGTTGCCTTTCTCAAAGTCTTGTGATAAGTTGATAGTGTTCGGATATGAGTGGGGGAACGAAAAAAAAATTCAGTCAGCAGATACAGAATCCGGGACTGTCCCCGGAAAATCCGAAATCCGGGGACGGTTGGCAGGTCTGTAATAATGATAATAATAATCATAATAATAACACTATAATCTTTGGCACAATGCTGGCTTTGAGGCAACCTAAGCTATTTATTTATGGTTGAGCAATTGCCATTGGCCTCCTGATCAAATCGATGTCAGGTGAACACTTTGTGCAGTGTGGATCTCTTCTCTTCATTGGGATGAGCCAGAAGACGGCCAGGATGGATGTCCAAATAAAAGTTACATTTTACAAGACTAGTAACTTCCAACACTCTTTTCAACCCCTCCCCCCCCCCCCCCCAAAAAAAAAAAAAGAGAAAATGAACCAAGAAATGATGGAAAGGGTTAAAACTCACCCCTGGGGTCCTCCTGAATAGAGTTGGTGTCTCCACCTCTACAAACTCTACACAGAGACAAAAAAGAAATAGACAAAAGATAATTTTAATGTTCATATTTGTACAGCTAGCACCTCAGACCTCGGCTTCAAATACGACTTCACAGTCCTCGATTCCTCATGGCCAATGAATATGTAAAATACAACACATTAAGCAGGAAACCTCTTAGATACATCAACATTTTTCATATTGGCCTCTGACCTTGGCATTCATCCCCAAAAGCACCATCATAAAGAGGAGGAGAAAATAAATGAGTAAAGGATAATCAGAGATGACCAACAGGAGCCAGACTATAACTCGTGCTTCTCTTTTGTCTTAACAGGTGAGGATTTTGTGGATTTTTAAAACTTTTTGCAAGGATAGCATTTGGTTCGAAATACAGTGGCTGTTTATAGTGATAAAAAGTTTTATTTCTTTTACTGAAAAAAAAAAGACCAACAAGATATACTCACACCCACAATTCATTCTCCAAGCAGAGATTTTGCTTCAAAACCCTTGCTTTTTACTACAAATATCTTTTTTTTTACCTATGTCTGATAAAAAAAATCACTGTTGATGTTAAAAAAATATTTTAGACAAATAATAGTGATTTCTTCTACCTTTTTCTCCTTACCATTTTGATTGGCTAAGAACTGCCGCACGGCCATGACAAACTTTGACCTGACACGCAAGTTGTGTTGCACATCAGCAAGGCGTAGATCCAGGTACCTGTGCTTGATGCGTGTAGACTCTTTCACCTGCACAGACCACAACACATGCACTCTTTCCATTTATCATGTTTTTTTAATTTGTGGTTTTAGAGCTCCACGACACACGAGGGTCATAGAGGAGCCCAGAGGAAAGTAAGATGATAAAATTAGTTCACAGAAGGAACAGGTCAAACCACAAACAGCAGAGATATGATTTACACTAAAAAATAAATATCATCTCTCAAAACACATATCGACACCACAAAGAGATGATTTACAATGACAAAAAATTACTTCTCTCCTTAGAAAAAATAAGCAATAGTCATCACCCATGACAGCATTATGGTACAGGAAGACCCAGGATCTTTAAACGCCCTTTGTGTACAAAAGTAATCAGTACGTTTAACTTGTGACTCTGCAGTCATGTACAAAAAAGGGATGAAATAAGGGATGACCACTATGTTGCAAACAAGACCAAAAAAAAACCCAGAACATCACAGAAAAGGGGAAAAAGTACGAAGATAGCTTCAGTGTGAAAGGTAAGAAACAGAAGTAGAAGTTCCTGCCAAGGACACCCACCAATCGCCCTCTTTCCATTTATGACAGAGATCATTTATGAAATGTTTAACCTCAAGCACACAATTATTTGCATTGATCCTTTTCCATTTGAAAATCTGTACATGTGCTTTCAATTCAATCATCAGGTTGTAAAACTTATTGTCAAAATGTGTTCCAGCGTTCCACCAAGATTCTGTGTCAGTTTGGTAGTTTTTCTTCAACCACAAAGCACATTTAGCTTCAATCACTTGAAAAGAAAGCTAAAACATCAGGGAGTTGTCAACAAATGTAAGGGCCAAGGGTATCTAAAAATAAAAGCTTCAAAAGAAGAATATTAATGTAAATTTAAAACAGCTGTGAACAAGATGTCAGATCATTTTATAGAAAATCATTTACTATATTTCAAGCATTTAAAGTCTATTTTGATTTTGAATCTAAGGAAGGACTATAAAAATGTTATTGGTTATTATCAATATTAGTAGCATCTTTAAAAGCACAGACCAGGTTGAAGTGTTTAACGTCAAATGGCAACTGGGGGGCGCAGGTGTTGAGGACTTCGATGCTGTCCACAGCCACTTCGATGGCGCCCGTTGCCATGGACTGGAAAGAGATGGGACAAGGAGACATCACATGTGGGTCAATCGTTAAGTCCATCAGTTTTTATTTAAGAATTGAACCTCATGAATTTCGCTAAAAAAATAAGCTGAAAACTCTCCACAGGCGGTCTAAAGATTGTGGAAAAATATTGACTAGAAAATCCAAAACCTAACAGAAATATGGCACATTGAATTTTTTAAGACGTTTTGTCAAAATTTTACAGAGTTTAATGTTTTCAATGCTGAATGCATTGAGGATTCGTAATGACACATATGGGCCATAGGTTCCTGAAAGTAAGAGATAAACTTGATATAAATCTAAAACAGCAGGTAAAATTGGACCAAAATGGAAACATTTTACGATGATCTAATAGGCAAAATATAGTATATCTTGCAGCTACCAGAGGCAATGACTATCTCTTACATCTTTTATAAGTGTTTAATCCTGAAAAAAAAAAAAAAAAGAAAAAAAAAAAAACAGCCAAGATTATCATGATGAATTGCTTTTTTACACACATCAGTACTCACTTCAATTTTTCAACTGCCAGAGGCTCTCTTACATGTGCAGCATGCAGCACACAGGAGCTCCGAGTTTATAGGACCGTGCTCAATCTACCTACTTAGGACCAGGGAGGGTGAGATGACACACCAGGCTGTGATAAGAGAATGACGTAAAACTCACCTTGTTCTCTTGCCCAGGGGGTCGCAGCCTCACAATTCCCCTGGCATGGAGAACCGACTCTGTTGGCAAATCTCTGAAGGCATCAATCTGGATACAAGCACAATCAGGTGGTCAGAATAACACTACAAGATCATAAGTAGCGCTGGGAAATTTTGGAAAATATTATACTGTGGAACAGTGCTTCGGTGAACTTCGATAAAGGCACCTCGCTTCAGGTAAACTCTCAATTGAAGTAAACTAAAGGCAGCGGTCCTGTTTCTTTTTTTCTTCTTTATCTTGGTATTTTTTATTTCTGATAAAGTTGAAGTCGTCAATGACCTCTGCATGAAACTCGCTTGAAGTCATCACAAGGGAGGCAGAAGGGGGTGGTAAAATACTTGGAAAAGGATGACCACACCCTCTCCAGTATTCGCTCTGTGAGACGAATAGAGTGCCTTTTCTTGTTGTGCTGCAAGCACACAGCCTTTTGTTAGAAAAAAAAACAAAAAAACAAAACAAACAAACAAAGCAAAAAAATGCACTTTTACTGGAATTTCTGTGTCCATGGAAAATAACAAACAAAATAATACACACAAACAAGCACACACACACACACACCAACACAAACTATTGAAAACAAAGTAAACAAACAAACAAACAAAAAAACATCCATAAAAGCAACAAGGACCACAGTGTAACGTGATCCTACCACATATTTTTCATTCAAGGGTTTACATTCTTGCAAATGGATAAACGTCAATCTTGCTTGACTTGAACACTTTTTCCCAGTCCCCAGGTGTTGACTTTATCAGGATTTCACTGTATATGAATGAATGCTTTACCTTGCTACTTAGCATCTAAGATAGCATTTTACACCTGGAGCAGGTGGGAAGGTGATGAAGTTGGGGGTAAATTTTTTTTATATATATAAAGCTTGTGCCACAATTGAACCTACGCTCTTTGGCATAACAAGTTTGATGTTTTGCTTGATAAAAAAATATATACAAAGATGCTGCAAAGGCATCAGCGCACCAAAGGGATGCAATATAATAAAATACTACCTGCTTTTCTGGTAAAATGAGCTGCACAGATCCCTTCCAGTCACGGAGGGTCAGGAAGAAGCCGGAAAGCCTGTGGTACTGCACCCATCCACACAACGTCACCTCTTGACCCACATCACCTTCACGCAGGTCACCGCACAAATGGGATCGACTGGTGAAGGTCGTGGCGGCCTTGGACTCAGTACCTGTGTCAAATTAGAAAAAGAACACTTTTTTGTTGTTGTTCAGAAGTGATACAAATTGAACATTTATAAATAGAAAATAAAAACAGGCCAGTAGGTTTTCTGCGCAGGAACTTAAACAACTGCACTAATGAGGTCTGGAAAGCCATCCTTTAAGACCAGTTTATGGCTTGGCCTGCATTGGACGATGCATTTCAATGCAAGTTGCGGGCCATCTTTCACCGATTAATTCTTTTGTCTGTCTGATGGATGATAAGATGTTCTTTGTTGTGCATAAATTGGGAATGCATCACATTCAGTCTGGAATCCACAGACCCCCCACCATCAACAGTTGATAATTTTTGCCATGATTGATAAGGATTGTGCATGAAATTATTTTTTTTGGTTGTTTTTTTTTAATCAAGGGGTTAAAAAGCACATAAAAACAAGGGGATCTTAATTCAGCTGTTCTGTCACTGAGGCTTTGAAGGCCTCCATTTCCGATTGGTGCATGGGAAAAAATGAATATTTTTATATGGTAGTTACTTCTGCTTTTCTTTTATGCACATTTCTTGAGTTTATTTTGATTTTTTTCCTCCTGTTTACAAAACAAGACAGTCTAGATGTTGTCATCCTCATCATCGTACGAGATTGATTGATAAGTTTAGGCAGTGGTTATTCAGCACACCCTTTTTCCTCTAATCCTTAGTTAGAACTCAAAACCTGATGTTAGTGGAAAAAATGGTATTTTAAAAGCTTCGTACTAATATTTTCATGTCTATTTTGAGCACAAAAGCCTTAAAATTTTGATAAATTTAAACTTTGATTCAAAGAAGTTACAAAATTAATTATCCTTTTGACAAATTTGTTCGGAAAAGGGTGTTATGAATAAGGAAATGTTTCAGTGTCAAGAATGGCTGCCGTTATTCACAGCACCCTTTTCGGATGTTAGAATATTAATCTCTTATGCTGGATTTAGACGTACAGGTGAACCCATTCACAAACTGTCGGGCACCCGATGGTCACTGGTTCTGGGTTACCCGGGACCTGACAGTCCGTTGACGAGAGAGTTTCCGTTTACACGAGCGCTCTTGAACTGTCAATCCTTGGATTGTTATGTAGCTAGTCTAGTTGGCGCGAAATTCAAAACAACAAAATGGCTGATGCAAGCAGTTGGATGATTTGGCTGCTCCAGATATCTGGCGCGTGAACTGGGAACCCATCGACATCAGTAGGTTTTCTCATTTACACGCTAAGTCCCATTAGAAATCCACAGGCCATTCATGTTTTTGAGTAAACCCTACAGATTGTGGACGGGCCACCTGTACGTTAGAAATCCAGCATACCTATAGGATAATTTGCAACTTAAATAAGACAGAAAGTGAAAATTTATCAATATTTAAGTGTTTTGTCAGAAGTCTAAGTGAAAATATCAGTTCTAAGCTTTTAAAATACTTTTATTCTACACAAATCTGTTGGTAATGGTGCTTTTGATTTTTAACTAAGGAATAGAGAGAAAAGGTTGTGAATAACCACTGCCTTGACAGTCACGAGAATAGATTGGAGAAGAAAAACAAAAACTAAAAAATCTTACTCTTACCCTGGTAAGTTTTAGAAAATTGCCTCAATATTCTGGTCTCTCTGTGAATCATTCGGGCTAAACTATGATGTAATTTCTGAAGGAAGGGCACTGCCATGTTCCAAGCTAAACACAATTCACTCAATCCAACTGAATAAACTTGATCAAGGTTTTAAAATGAAAGTGGAAGTAGTCTAGTCATATTGGTAAAAAAAAAAAAATTAGAACTCTCCCTACCAGGCTTGATCCCGATTAAGTATACACATACAAACTTTTAGTATCTCAAGCTAATGGCTTGTGGGACCGGTGGTGAAACATATTGGAACAGTTTTCAGTACTATTCCTTTTAAAAATATCTACATGATAATATTGATGGGAGATTTAAAATGCAGGTGTTTGTACAACAATGTGCGACCAATTACGAGATTTTGAGACACAAAAATCGGAGTCCGTGATATTAGCTCATGCAATTCAATTCCCTATGATATAATAAGTCACACTTCAAATTTTCATTCTGTTTTTGTTTTTCGTCGATTTCGTACAAATATTCATGTGCTGATGGAACGTTTGATCTGTCCTAATATAAGATTTCAAGTTTTAGAATAGCTTTCGCTTCCTTGATGAACTTCATATCTACCATACATTATTCTTATCAATTTGCGACGTATCAAAGGTTGGTCTATTTTCTTCCATAGACAATCTTTACTCTCCGGAGTGGACAGATGTTATGTTTGATGGATATGAGAATGTTTCCCTAATGATTTTGCATATCGACTGAATCTGCGAGACTGATTATCATTTATTAGTCCAGATTTCTGTGTAAAGCCCGTCAAGAAAAGATCAGGTCTTGAATTACCCAAGAAGATGTTTATTAGCTTGGTATAATGCAATGAAGGCACAGCTTAAAGTTATCCACATTTGGACTGAATCTGACAGGGCCAGAATTTTTGTTTTGGTTTTTTTGTGGGGTTTTATTTTTTTTTTTTAGGGGGGGGGGGGGTCGATCTGTGGCCAGATGGAAACCTAGGTATATTCCAGCCACGAGTCGTTAAAGAAAAATTTTCATTCTCCACATGGATGAGAATGGAGGCCTAGTCTTTGCTCACCAGGCAGGTCTGTCAAGAATTGGAAAACAGCTGCTGTCAACAGACTTACTGTCTGTGAATGAAAGGCTCTCATTTGTTGTTAGATGGGACTGCTTGGGGTTAAGGGTACATTTTCCTTTTACTCAAGTTTTTTTTGTTTTTTGTTTTTTTCAAGAACAGAGGGACAAGTGACACAAGACAGTATAAATGAATAGAATGGAGCTGAAATTGATTTATTTTTTTTTAGAGATTTAATTTTAGTGGTGGATGCCAACCGGCCTATGTTTCTTATAATTTTGCTTGTTATTATAAAAATCATCCTAGAAATTTATTCCTCACAGGAATGATTTCTTACATCAAGTCAAAGTAAACCTTTTCTATGAGTTATTTTAAAAATTCTGTGTGTATTGGCCCCGTGAAATTAAATTCTCTTACAGAGAAAGATAGAAGAAGGAAGAGAAGAGAGTGATGAAAATCTTAACACACACACACAAAAAGGGACAGACACAAAGAGTCAAAGAGAGAGAGAGAGAAAGAAAGAGATTGGATGTGAGAGAGATGATAATCAGAGAGCAACAACCAGTCAATTTCATGGCTTATGTAACTAAGTAGCTTGATCAGCCATGCATTTCATGCTTGATGCCAGAAATCTCACGAAAGGGATGAATTGGAAAACAACTCCTGGACTTATTTTTTTTTAAATCAGGTTTTCAGGAAATTGAAAGTGAAAGTTGGGTTCCGGTGACTTATGAGTAGGACAAACCCACACAAACAGTTGATAACTGATTTCAGTCATGCTATTATAATATTTATAATAATAATGATAATAATAATAATAAGCACATTTCTATAGCACCAACATCTTACAAAAAGCAAGCTCGGGGTGCTTAACAATTTCAGAGATACTAAAACATGTACATTAATAATTCAATGGCTTTTTTTCAAGGGTGAAAATGTAACTCAAATAAGCAGATTTTCGTATAAAAAATTTTCAAACTTTGATGTAACCATATTTTCATGTTGAAAGTTTCTCATCGTCAAAGATAAAACAATTTAGATGCATATTGGAGACCATATAAGATTTAATCTGAATGCCTTATGTTTTTATTTATTTCACAGTTGTTCTTTAGATGGCTGAGAGTCGCGACTCTCCCCAGCAGCCGCCGGAGGATGACCTCAACATTCCCCGAGCCGCCCTCAACAAGATGATCAAGGAGTTGTTGCCAAACATCCGCGTGGCCAACGATGCCAGAGAGCTCATCTTAAGCTGCTGCACCGAGTTCATACACTTGGTTTCCTCCGAGGCCAACGATGTCTGCATCAAGCAGAGCAAGAAAACCATTTCACCAGACCACATTTTGGAAGGTAGAATCAGAAAATGAAAGATTAACCAAAGAAAATTGAATTTTTTTTTGTTTTTTTCTTTTCCATTTACACCTCCGCATCATATCAAAATTATTCCTAATGCGCTGCTGTGCCACAATCACAATACGATAGTCAACATGATCAGCATATAACAGTTCAGCATTAAAAAATCTTGGGAAAACAATGTTGAGGTATTGACTCGGGATCCAATACTGGTCCGCATTCTGCATTTTATGCAAGGCTTTGCCATGTGCAGACCACCAGTCCATGTGTCTTCAGACTTTTTTCATGTTTTTTCAGCAGTTATCTCCCCTACAACCCTGGGGATTGAGCATTGTTAATGTGGCAACAAGAGCCCAGGAAGAAATAGGTTAAAATCACTTGGTTTTCAAGGATTGATTTAGTGAATATTTTTTCTTTCTTCCCAAGACCTTAATAATATCAATGTTCTTCAAAACTGATCCAAAACCAACCGTGAATTATCTTTCCTTGCATTGTCCCAAATCTGCTCTCTATGCAGTTCTATGCAATCCATTCCTTGTGTTCTCACTTTCATTTGAAAGGTTTGTTCCAACTTCAATTGAAATAGGGACAATAAATGATGCAGAGTTTTCCCTTCTCATCAATTGCATGATATATATTTTACAGAGAACATAATTTCTGAAGTTAATTTGTAACTTTTTGTAAACTGCGGGTTTTTTTTAGTTACCAATTCTATTGCTAGGGGTAAAATGTTTCTTGCAGTTAAAAGAGTTGTGATAGTTTTACCTGTAGAATGGATTTTAGCCAAATTACAGGGTTTTGTTTTTAGGTATCAATCAGATTGGAATGGGAATCTTACCTTCTTAAAAAAACTTTTTCTATGTCATTTCTTCTTTCAAAACTACATCTCGTTATTGTTATCTTCACTTATTTAAATGCCATTTCAACTTCAACATTCCTTCCAATGATCCCTGTGCTATTGGGAATTTTTTTGTTTTAAAGACTCAAATAAAAGGTAGAAAAGGGTTCTTTTTTTTTTTTTTTAATGCCAACCTTTAATTATTTTCAAACCTTGAAATTTGGTTTCACATTCAGCTCTTATGTTTTTGTATTTTCTTATCGTCTCACAGCCCTCGAAAAATTGGGTTTCCATGCTTATAAAGCAGAAGCCAAGGCTGTCTTGAAGGAGGCAAAAGCTGTGGCAGCGAAGAAGAGACGCGGGAGCTCTCGGCTGGAAAACCTGGGCATTCCCGAGGAGGAACTGTTAAAGCAACAGCAAGCCCTGTTTGAGAAGGTACAGTATAGTGTGAGTTTGTGGGAGAATGGAATTGGAATAAACTTGCTTTGTTCATTTTCGATGAAAACTTTTTGTTGTAGCAAATAGAGCTGAGGTGTTTTTTTAAGCAGACTTAGGTTTTCTCCTATTCTTTTTTTTAGCTAAGCACCACTTCATTTTAATCTGAATTCTTACTAACATAAATTCTATTCATTCTGTACTTGAGCTCTTTCAGTTTTTAGGTGTTAACATCATCTTGATGGCTCTTGCGTTTGGAGTTTGCAGTCTCTGGTTGCTTCATTTGGATTTTTTAAAACTGCTGCCTGTGAAAATAAAGTAGAAGTTTTATATTTAAGTAAACAATTTTATTTTTGTATCAGTAACTGTGTTGACAGCTTGCAGGTCTATTATATATATATAATAAATAATAATATGTTCTAAAAAGCATCTTTTTTATTTTGGTTAAATATTGATGGGCTGGAGACTTCCCAAGTTACACCCATTCAAGTGCCAACTCAAGTCAAATAACTGTAAAAGATCACTGAATTTTTTTATTTTTTTTTATGGTTCGTTTAATTTTATTCAAAATGTGGGGATATGAATGAACTTTCTTTTGGCACCAAATATGTCCATATATGCATCAAATAGAGATGCATCTAAAAATCCCAAAAGTGAAAAATAAAGCTCAGCACACCAAAATCTTGCCTTGTTTTCTTTTAATCTTTGTATATGAACCTTTAATTGTTTAAAAATCCTCCGTTTAATAACCTTCAGCACTAATGAACACTTTAACATCCACTGGTTTTAGTTTATCACTCCGTGGGAATGTCCAATCAGCAGCACTTATCAAGACGACTTTCACTCGAACTTTTACTTTCCAATTCACTATTATCATGCACTACTCACTTGTTAACAAATTTATTTCCTTCCGGTAATAATAAAATGAAATTCAGTCTTCCGCTGTTTTAACCAGTAGATTTAAAACCACATTATCTCTTCTGTTTTTTTCATGGAACAAAATTTTGATAGTAGTGTTAGATAAGCGGCGGTCCTGGGGGCAACGGTACTTTTCAACTTCAGACGATTAAAAATGCTCTTCTCAGCAGAAACGTCTTTCAACCCATATATTTTTCCTCCCCTGCCCACCAAATGTTTCCATGCTTAAATTGTCCCTAGGTATGATGTATCAACACAAATAGTTTAAAAACAAGAAAAAACAATAGAAATTATTATGTCCTATGTATTATTTATTTTACTCTTTTTTTTTTTTTCTTCGTTTTTTTGTTTTGTTTGTGTGTGTGTATCTTTGTCGTATGTATTTTTGTGTATCTTTATATGTGTTTGTATGTGTGTGTGTGTGTGTGTTCTATATGTTTGTGTGTGTGTGTGTTCTATATGTTTGTGTGTGTATATGTTTGTGTAGGCCCGCCAAGAACAAGCCCTGATAGAGCAGCAGCAGTGGATGCAGATGCAACAGGCATTGCAACAGCAGCAGCAACAGCAGCAACTCCAGTCGCAGCAGCAGGGAGATGGTGACGACGACGACTATTCATAGCGCGCCCTGCGACAGGTGGTAGCATTCGTGGATCGGGGGTTAGCTGGGTTTATTTTTTCTTTCCGTATTTCCAGATCTTTTGTTCAAACTATTCATACAGCTCAGTGATTTTCTCGCAAGAATAAGGGCATTGAATCCTAGCCTGAAATGTTGTAGTTCTAGTGTGCAATTTGGTCCCGATCCCTGATTTCAGGTCAAAGGGTCAATGATGATCTTCACTCTGTCTGGGCTGTTTGTGAGTTTTGCTGTCAGGTTTAAGAATTGAATCAGTAGTTTTTACTTGGCCGCAAAAGAAAAGTGGTCTATTTTGTAGGGTTTTTTTTCAGGGTTTTTATTTTTTTTACAATTGTTTCTACCCCAGAAAAACAACAATGAAGAGAATTTTTGGATTTACCTACCAAAAAAAAAATGGTTTTAAAAAAACCACCCTAAATACTCCCCCCCCCCCCCCACCCCCTTCACTGACCTTTACCAATTTTTGACACCTATTCTTGACAATTACAAAACTTCAGCATTATTGAATGCTGCCAAGGATCAGGCATGTGTGTTGGGTTTTTCAGGGGGCAAGTATGACTCAACTTCTTTAGAAAATAATTGTGTTTGGAATCGCTTTGAGACAGAGCTCAGGTATTGACAAGAGAAGATAGTACACAGCGCAGAACTAAAACAACTCTTGCTCCTTTACAAAGATTGCAAAAAAGGGAGGGGGGGAGGAGGCAATAATTGAGTGTTATAAATGGCTGTTAATCAGTGTCGCCAGCTTGGCCTTCCATGCCCTGTCTGGACTGATTGATAAAATTATTTTTTGATTGACTTGAAGCATCTTGGGATATGAAAAGGAATCTAGAAAAACTTTTTGATATATATGATATATTTTTTGTATGTGATATGGTGCATTTGTTATTGCAGAATTTTCAGAAATTTTCTATAGTAGTAATTATGATAATCAAATGAGAAAACTAAGTTACAGAGACTTGTTAAAGAAGCTTGAAAAATCATAAACGAAAGCTTAAAAGGTATTGATGATTATTATAACATAGCAGTTTAGAGGAAACTGCTCTCAATTCTTGATGAAAACAAACATCCTTTAAATACAGAATTTATCTTACTTCCATCAGGAAGAAGGTATCGT